>JAQGBH010005543.1:0-14134 GCA_034698265.1 Sminthurinus aureus | reverse complement strand
AGTCTAGTTTAGATAACTTGGTGAATGCAAGCTATAGATACTTTGTTTTGAAATTACAAAACTTATAAAGCACCGATAGAAAAATACAAACTTCCACAATCTACATTCTACAATGACCTTAGAAAAGTCGTTGCTATGGACTCCAGAAATATTGATAATGATAATTAATTAATTCCAATTATATTATTAATTAAATCATAGCTTAATTTTGTACACGTACACGTTTCACATCTTAATTGTAGTACTTGATGGTGGATCACTGAAAATTAATACTCACTTGAAAGTTGTGAATAGATCAAAATTGATCATGGACATCCAGCAAAAAGTCGATAGGAAGAAAAAGTGGAGTCCAACAGCTAAACAATGTTATAAAAAAATTGCTATTTTAATCATCAACAATTGAATTAATATTTTCATTGCATCTTTATTCATGATTCATTATTCGTTATCCATTCTCGATGCTCGATGCTCGATGCCTTATGGGGAAAAAATGCTGTCATTCAAAATTCTGGATTGTGAGTGATCAATTATCCTATTCATTATTCATTATCCATTGTCTTACCAATGAAATAGCAAAAAGTTCCAGCATTTCCATCATTGTCTTGCACTAGTGTCAGTTGAGAAAAGTACATGAAGACGAAGAAGAGGTACATGAAAAATAGGGATGTCGAATAGCACTAAATAAACACACAACACACAAAACATGTACATTTGAAGTCTGCTGGAAGATGCACCTTGTTTTTAAAATAGAGGGCAAAAAACTTGATAAAAATTGATAAAAACATTCTTTTCTTTACCATCAAAGTCCATCCATGTACGGTTTGTTTCTCCCAGAGAAGAATATAGACGAGGATTGTGAGGAGGAGGAAAACGCATGAAAAAATCATCACGACTGCGTATAAAATAGACTGAGATGTTCCCTACACAAACAAATTTAATTTAATATCATTTAATTGAACGTACTTTGTCTCGTGCACTGTGTACACATGAATAAATGTGACATCCCAATGACAGGAAAATTAGAGAGTGAAATCCCAATGAAAATGGAAATGGGAATCCCAATTATTATATTCTTTGTCATTATTCATCATGATATTTTTCATAATTCATAATAGGATTTAAAAATCACTTCTGAAGTCATTTCTTCCGGTCCACAGTCGAAAAAAATGGAATCCCTTTCATCGTTTCCAGAGTAACCAAGTTCGTCCGGCTCATCCAAGTTGTCATCGTGTAAAGGTGCATTCATCCCGCCATCAATACAGTAAAATTCTCGAGGTCCACCTGAGCTATTCCAGGCGTAGCGACTGAGTCGACGAATCACTTCTCCATTTGTCAGGACTCGGAATGTACTGTTAAATTTAATACTACATTTAATTTAGGGAGATCCAAAATCCAGACTCCAGACTCCAGAGTGAAAAACATGAAAGAGATTTTCATTTTAAATGTTACTGGTAGAAGAGAAAAGTTTTACGTGTATGGATTTCCATGAGGATCCTTCTGCCGAATTACGGATGGTCTATGGAGCAGGCAAAAATGCCTGGGATGAATAATTTGGTAGTGAGGATGAAGGGATTCGACAATGTCTTGTGATGCCTTCCTCTTGTAGTCCGAGTAGAAAATTGGATTCCACTGCTGTTGACCAGCGGATGCACATCTCTGCTTCCCTCCTCTCAACTGATCCCAAACTTGGTCCAAGTCACAACATTTCCTGATGCAGGGCGTCCCCGCTCCACAAGTTGCATTACACACCAGGATCGTCAATGTGTCTCCTTCCAAACTAAAGATAAATGACAGATTCACATTTCAATGAAAATCCGATATCCAAAATGCAGATTAGCTATATAATATCCTTGAAATGATTATTATTCATATATTTCGTACCCGGCTAAACAATACTCTGGTGTTGCATAATATTCCATTCCAATCCGGAGTAATCCACTGCTTGTCAATTTTAGCATTGATGTAGGATCCTGATTTGAACTATTTGAATCACTTCCACTCTTATTTCCACTAATATTAATTTGTACTGTGAAATTCCCCTTTGAACATTTCGGAGACTGTGATCTCGGCATGAGTTTGAACTGGACAGTGTCATCACGCTTAAAACTAGCTGAATTACTACTACTATTATTATCATTATTATTATCCCTATTTATGTCAATGTCATATTCATGCACAAGGAGTAAACTACTTTTGGGCACAGACAGACTTAAACTGTCTGACAGGTCAAAATCACTGCCATTGGCATTTTCATCATCTGTACTGTACACATTTTTGGAACTATTAGAATTAGAATTGAAATTAGAATTATCACTGGGATTAACATTAGGAAAGGCAGTGGTGATTTCCCCTGAATTAATATTTTCAATGTCACTTTGAATTATCACTTTAGTTTTGGTTTTAATGCACTCATGTGTCCTAAAACTGTAAGTGGATCCGGGTGGACAACATCGATGGAGAGTTGGAACGCGCTCTGAATCCGAGTAGGAACCAAAAGATGATGACGACGACACATGTGAACAGAAGAAAAGAAGAAGCGTCCAAGAAAATGCACAAAGTTGAATTTGATATTTCCACATTTTTCTTCTCCGGTGGAATCCACCAGCTCCCGTCATTTTCGTCTCTTTTCTGTTGTCTCTTCAACGTTCACCGTTTATCAAATTTCACTTTTATCTTTTATTATTAGTAAACACTAAACACAAAGTCGCACGTGTACACAACCATTTTTAATTGAATTTAGTTTTATGGTCATTTTTATTACAGTCAACAGTGAGCACCGTAAACCGTGAGAACTACAACAACATCTGTCATCTGGCATCTGACATTTATGTGTTCATCGTCCTTCAAATTTCAAAATTCAAAACTGAATATACTTAAAATTACAAAGAGGAAAAATATCACACATTTTTAGCTATTTTCACATTTTTTTGAACAAAAAATATTCAATTTCTTGAATCAAGAATCCAACAGCTAGAGTTTACAGTCTCAATTTTTTTAAGCAAGGAGAACGAGATAAGTGTGAAGATATAAAGATAACACGGAACACAATAACAAACAAACGGCAGCAGGAGCAACAGAATAACAACCTGACTGTTTAAATTGAAAAATTCAACTAATGTTTGCGACTGACCAGTAACCAGCCAGTTTGCCTTTTACCTTTACGACCGTCTATTCACTATCTAGTATCTACCATCTAACATCTATGAACAATACAATAGGAACAACGAACTACCCGTCAAACCTGAATTGGGAATAGGAATATTAAAACAACGGATTAACGTCGTTCCATTAGATAATGAACAGTGAGAAGCGAGAAGGAAAGAATAAAACTCTGCACTCGTGGACGTTCAACATTCTACGATACGTTTATGTAAATTAAATAAGGATTTTACTCCTTCTTGTTATTCTTCCTGTTCTTCAGACTCTTCTTCTCAGTTGTTGAATTTTAAATATTAAACTGTACTGTGAATCGTGAATTGTGAACTGTGAACATTTCAAATCTCAACATTTCCCCATATCCCATATGAACATTATATTACATGTTATATTATATTATTATTAATTATTATATAACGCAGCACTCACACAATGTCCACTGTCCATCAGTAAATATTTTGATTATACGTCTCACAAGTCTCAAGTTGATTTTTCATTCCACAATCTGTAATTTATTGCACGTTCCACACACAATAAACGCTAAGCATCAACAACATTTTTCACATATTTTCAAATTTCAAATGGACCGGACTGCAAACTACAAAATGCAGGAATTTTATTTTTTGTTTATCAAGTATTTATCAAATATTAAAAAGTAAAAATTAAAACGTTGGTTGCTTTGTTGGATTAAAAATTTAAATGTCCGAGTTTATCATGTTTGAGTTTTTTAGAGAAACGTAGATTTTTTGTGAGTTCTATTGTTGATTGTTGATTGTTGACTCAAAACCTGAGTTAGCACAAGGAAGTAGCATAATATTATACTTTATACTGTTTTTTATTGAAGAGTTTATATTCTGTACTTTATACGTAAAATGTGCAGTTTATAGTGGTTTCTTATACTTTATATTTTATACGCTCTTTACTCGTTCAATGTTCAATTACCAAGAACCAAGAACCAAGAATCAAGAATCAAGCATTTTTCCACTTTAAATCTTGTATATACTTATGACATTACCGAGGGCCGAGTGCCGAGCCATTGTGTAATGTACAAGATAAACGATACAGGAATAGCTATAATCTGTTTGCTTTTATCTCGTATATTATTATGTACATTGTAAATTGAGTGCGTGCGTGAAGCATGCAGAAAATAAACTGACAGAATTGAAAATTCAACTCAACTGAGCTGACTATTCAGATTTGAGGTTTGAGATTTAAGCTTTGAGATGAAAGAATAGAAATGGAATCATTTTTTCAATGTAGTTGGTTGAAAATTGAAAATACGTCTATTTCTATGCGGAATGTGGAATCATTCAAGAGAAAAAAGTAGTTAAAGTTGAGACTTGGCGAAATGTCTAAAGTCTAATGTCTCAATAATACACTGAAAATGAATATAAAGAGAGATTGACCTTCAGAATCTCCCTGTTCTCTGTCTTGATTCTTGATTCTCAATTCTCAAGTGTTGAGGAGGTACTCGCAGAATCTACGATTGTCTGTAGTCTTTTCTTAATAAGGGATGGGATAATGTACAGAGTTTAGAGTTTGAAGTATGGTTAAATAACAGAGATTGAGCATCAAGCATATCACTCACACTTAAAAGTTACAAGTTGGAACTTTTCTTTTTATTTCCAACCTGTCGTTCATCCACATCGTCATCCTTCATCGTTCTTCGTTCTTTGTGCCAGGATGCTGAATGCTGAATTAAGTCTGTATTGATATTGTAGACAGTAGATAGTGTACAGAATACAGAATCCACTTGTTTAACTGTGAGAATAGTGAGAATGAAGGAGTTGCTAAGTATTATGCAAAAAATGGATGATTATAGTTAATTACACAAATACGAATGATTCTTTTCCGTATCCATTCTCCATGTACACAATACGCAATACAATATGCATAATTTATACCACATAGTTTGTAGTTTGTATTATCTTTGCATTTTTAATTGCAACATCATCATCAGCACAATAATAATAATATATCATTCATCATTCACTCTTGATTTATTCCGTAGCGAGTACAGAGTTTTTCAATTCCAATTCCAATTGTCTTATCTCAATTCTCAATTCCAGTTCTCTTGTTTCCAGGGAGAAGCTGAACTAAGAACTTTTTAAAATGTACACAGTAGATGTAAAGCATAGAGATTGGAGAATGGATTGTAAGACTTAGGAATCATGTAGGATAGATTTTAATCAAGAATCAAGGCAGTGTGCTAAAACAACCGGATTCTCAAGTCTCGACTCTCAAGTCATTCCAAATCCCAATGGTCTGGTCTGGGTAAAACACCGCTGTTCTTACACCACACCGTGAGAAAACTCATGTAAAAACTACTCGTATTTTGTGCATAGCGCTCAAGGCTCAAGACTTATGGTTCAAAATGTAAAATGTATTATGCATAATTTGTCTACCTCGTTGATATAATGTAAAATATAATCATTTTATTTGCTCTGCTAAAATTGAATTGAAAATGGAAAGCATTTGACTAAAATATATTATATATAGCAAAAATGTTTGAATTTCCAGAGAATTTTTAATGGCTGCAAAGATTATGGGTCGTTATCATTATGATAAATGTCAGGTGTCAGATGTCATTTATGAATTAGGTACAGATTACAGATTACGTATTTATATAATTTGTTATATGCAAGGTCAAGAGTCAAGAGCCAAGAGTTAATACTTAAGAATTAAGACGTATATCAGGGGAGTTTTAATGTTCCAGTTAAACATATCACACTTAATTAAATTTGATTATAGTTAATCACAGTAATCTGAGCTCATGTTTTTAAACAAAATGAATCATGAATAAATCATCAGGATAAACGTAGCTAAGCCATTTAATTGTTCCCGGTCTAAAGATTTTCAATTCACAATTCACTGCCGGAATACAAATGATGAATAACGTTTGTCGTCTTAGGTTAAAGAATTTTTTTTGTTTTTCTTCTTAGGATTTGGTAGTTGGCGTTTGATGTCTGATGTTTGATGTTTGATTATTATGCGGAACATGAGGAGATTCTATTTATAGCTCCGAATGAGCAATGACAGTTGGCCCGTGTTGTGTATTAGTGTTTATCTGTAGTCTGTTGTCATTTTTTATAATTGTTCAAGTTTCACGTGATAATTTGTATTCTCGAAACTCAAGACTGTAGACTCAAGACTCAAGACTCGAGCCATTTTGAATACAAATACAAACAGAAAATAGAAGCATCAAACACACTTATAAAAAATCAACAATGGTCAATGAGATGCAAAGAGGCTTTTATCTCGTCGTAGCACTTGGTTTCTGTTTTGTGTGTTTGTCTTTTGTGTTATAAAATTAAGCACTTTAAAATACTACAGGTGATCATGATATTAGATAATATGACGCACCTTTATGGAAATTAATGATGAACTTAGTTGTCTTAACCACACATGACGTATTGTGGATTATGGATACGTCAAATATTTTGGGCATCAAAATATTGGTTGCCTGCGTCTTTGTCTTCTTCTTTAAATTTTCCTTGGGTTTTGTGGGATTTTCAGTTTCAGTTTTGTAATTTACACTTTTTGTTCTTGTGAATTCTGGATGAGAAAAAGCTCATTTCCTTTCTTCTTTTTACTTCCTTTTGCATTCTTGATTCTTGATTCTTGATTCTAGATTCTAGACTTTTCAGGCTATGTCAAAGGTAAGGTTCTTCAATCTTCTGGATATTCTCGATTAAAAATTAAAAGCAGAGCACACATGTAACTCTTAGAAAGAACTACTATCATGCTCGTTTTCTGCTTCTTTCAGTATTGAGTGTCTGAGTTGAGCGTTGTTGAAATCCGGATTTAAAATGGTATCATAATTTACAACGTGCAAGATTCCTGCACAAATGTTCCGTGCTCTATGAACCAAGAATTTGGAGCACAAAACACGAAAACAAAGAAAATTACATGATAATTGTTTAAGTATGCGGAATTCCGAACTTTCATAGGCAACGGATGCACAATTAGCAAATATGCTGTAATTTATTCCTTTGATGCGGAATACGAAAATTATAGATACATAATGAATATCAATCATTTTTCCGCTCCTATCGATTACGGATTCTAATCGTTTCCAGTTTCCAGCAACTCCAGATCTCAAAAGGATGAAATGAAACACTATAGCTAAACAATTACGGGTATTAACATGTTTCCCATGTGCTCAGGTTTCAATGTTATTGTTGACGGCTTCTCAAAAATTAGTGCTCTCACAAGATGTTAATTAAAGAACAATAAGCAATAGGCAACGTTGTATTATGAAGGAGAATTCGACCAGAAAATTCAAAGGAATTTTATTTAAAACGCGTAGAGTTTAAATGGTTTGCATTTTACATGTTGCATTTTCAATGTTACATAAAGTATGGGATAAAAAGTGGTTTGAGTTTTGAATTGATTTCTGTTGCACTTTCCAGCTTTCAAGTATCCAATATCCAGTGTCTAGCGTCCAGTGTATCCTGTTGGGCTTGTTTTTCATGTATATTTTATGTTGATTCTAGATTCTAGATCCTAGCACAGTGCACACAACCAAAGCCACTGTTTTCACAATAACTCCCAAATGGATATATGGACCTGTCATAAAGCATCCTACGCCCAATGTCATTTTGCGCACTGAACTATTTCTGTCGGTTTTAAGTCTGTCCATAGCCTTTTTGCAATTTTCTTCTCCGCTATTATAAAGTGGTGCAGGATTACATACTATAGAAATTCAATTCCCAATAATAAAAGAAGAGAAAAGGCATACAAAAATAACAGTATTTTAAATATGGTACGGCAAAATATGTCACAAATATTTTGGTGGATCAAACAAGATATTTCCTGCTTGACAAATGTTTCCACTTGCTCCCAAGTTTGAACAAAGACATGGGGTACATTTTGCCTGATTTTGTTGTACAGGCGACGCTGAATCCATTGTGGACAGTAGGCCGGATATCGAATGATTCCATCAAAATCCTTTCTTATGTAGTCTTCTGTTAGCGCGGGAACTTTGGAATATTTTAAATAGATGCTGTTCAGAATTTGTCTAAAAACTTGCCAAGTGAAAAGAAGAGGGAGCAACAAAATGAAGGGAAACGAGTGTTGTTGGACTACTCGAAATATCCAGTTGGAACTACCAGTCTCCGTCGGATCCGGATTTTGAGAGTTGGATTTGGAGAGTTTGCAGTCAGTTGGATTGAAAGTGCAGTAGACGGCAGTAGCTGCAGAAATTGAAATGGAGCCGAGGAAGACGACCAAATAGATAATGTCATTGTTTTTTGGCACCCTCCAGAAGAAAAGAAGGTCGTGACCGATCCTCGCACTCACAAACGTTTTTTTTGATGAAAAGTCCAGTTCTCCTTTTGATCTCACGTACGCGGGGTGAAAGGAGGCTAAATAGTCTAAAATCTCGTGTGCTTTTTTTAACCGGGAATGTTTTGGTACTTTCAAGGCCATTTTCTCGCTGTCCTTGTAGAACTTGGTGTTTGCAAGACTCCAGGCAGTCGCAGTTAGACAAACAATGGGACATACGACAAAAGTAAGCCAAGGAAAAATGAAACAAACGATCCCACCACAAAACACCAAAGTTGCTGCAAATCAGACACAAAAGTAAAATACACAAAACACAAAACCAATGTTTTTAGCCCAATTTCCCAATGTTTTTAGCCCAATTGGGAAATTGGGCTAAAGAACCAACGGAAGAGCAATTCATTTGTACAAAATATTTAATCTTGAATCCACGTACCAACGTGTGTGACATTCAGAAGAAGATGAAGACTTCTGTAGCCAAGGAGTTTTATCCCATTAAAATGCGTTTTCCATCCAAAATAAATGGATTCCAGTTTGGTCAGAGTCAATCCAAAACTCCAAAAGCTGATCACAAGACTCAATTCAAATGAAAATGTGGAACCTCGCATGACTTCCCTCAAATCCGAGTACTCTTCCGTGAACGAGAGAAGGTAGAGCGGAAATTGGAGGAGGAGCTGTGGGAGGGACTCTGAAAATGCTTCTACGATGCTCTGAAACTCGGAATTTGCTCGCAGCACACAAATTTCCTCGTACAAAATTACCCTTTCCTCCCATTTCGTCTCACTCCGAAATATCTTGGTGAGCTTCAATTGGGACATGTAGCTGAAAAATGAAAAAATATGAAAGATACAACAGCTGGGATACAAAATCCAACCGTAAAAATATTGTAATACCTGCCTTTTCATTTCAGGTTCCAAGATAAAATGATGATAAAAAAAGAAGACACCACAAAACCCAGCGCACCTGTGAATGGTTCCGGTGAATGTTTTAATCAAGTCAAGGCAACTCATACCTTGAGTATTCTTCATTGCTTGATTGTAGTCAGTCCTATAAACAACAAAAATCGTTTTAGTTTGAGAACCTTCTAGCCAATTAATAAAAAACATGGAGACTGGGCAGGATTCAGGATTTGAAGAGCAATTCACAAATAAGGGTGGTTTGGTGATTATAATATACAAGTAAAAATGGCCCGTCATTTGACGGGCCATTTCTCTTAGCCAGAGAAGTAGCCATTTCTCTTAGCCAGAGTAATAGCCTATTCTAGTTTTTATGTTACACAGTTCACATATTTTCATACCTGTTCCAGTAATGAATTATACAGAGAAAGATGAATGGCCAAAGGACGAGGAAACCAGAGAGACAGAAATAAGAAATGTATCCAGCCCTTAAGATGATGAGTGCAGCGTTGATATCCGTGAATACGTCTGCGAGGAAGAACAGTAAGGATAAAATGGGCACGTAATATCCAACGAATACCCCAATACGCCGGTCACGGTTTTCCATTAGTAGTAGCTTTTTTATTGCTTGCTTCCCAATTTGGTCGTCCTTATCGAGGATTTGAAGACCCTGGATAAAAAACTGATTGTAGTAACCGTGATTTCTAGTAAAGTTTTTATTTAAGCTCCTTATGTGAGGCTCGAGATCTGGGTCGTTTAAAGATTTGGACCAACTGGAATCAAAAGGGCTGAACAACGTTCTTTGTAAATCATAAATAGTAGTTTGCGAGCCCGAATTGACACTTTCTCTAATGAATACGAGAATTCGAATCCTCTTGATTGTTCCATCATCCGCCCTTTCTAATTGAAGTGCAGAGTTGGATTCAAAAACTACAAGTTGCTCTATTAGTGCATCAACGGTATCGGTGTAACGTTCATTATCGTCTCCATTTCTTGGAATGGCTAAATACAAATCGCGGATCATGTCAAATTTGAGATGGTGCGGACTCAGTAGACACATGATTGAAAGGAGAGTGGGACAATCACTTCCGATTTCATTTAAAAAGGTAGAAAGACCGTCCCAAGGACCAGGGTCACATGGACCAGTTTTAAATCCACGGTTTTTGTGCATAAGGAAGTTGAGAATGTGTAGATTTGCCGGCCACTCTGGATGACTCTGACTCGACGAGGAAACGGACCGACGGAGACACTGCAAAGCTGGTGGATAACCTCCGATGTATTCGTTCAATTCACCTATTGCCCTATCTACACGGTTCTGGGTATAAAACGTTTTTGGTTTTGGTAGGATTTTGGTACAAAACCGGCCTGTTTCCTCACGACTGAGTCCATGTGACAGCCAAATCTCTCCAACATCAGACCCCTCTTCTGAGTACAATTTCATATGTTCTTGTTGCCGCCAGTATCTTCTCCGACTAGTCACAATCACATGACAAAAATGGTCACTGTTTTTTGGTAGGTAATCCTTTATACTATCTACACTTTCCGCTCCATCGAATACCAGTAAAAGTCGTTGATCTTTTTGTAGGCCCTTTGTTAGCATTGTTAGGTTTGAAATGTGATGGCTTATTTCATCTGTAGAAACGTTTCTCGGGATGTCACTCGTTGATTCAAACCCGACTTGGTGAGCACATATTGAAAAAGAAGTCCGAAAGCGCTCCTGGTCAGAGGCGTCGATCAGGACCACTTTTTCAAAGAGAGTGTAATGAGCGGAGAGGAAACTTTTGACCATTTCAGTCTTCCCGATCCCTGCAACTCCAGAGATAAGTGTCAAAGATGAGCCCAGCGGAGACTGAGACTGAGACGGAGGCGAAGGCGGAAATAAAAAAGTCTCCCTGATTGATCTTGAGCATACGTAACCATCACTGTGACTTGGGACTTGTGGATTATTTTGAAACCGCAAAGCTAGTTCACTTATACTTTTCTCTCGACCAGTAAAATCCGATACCGGTTGAAATCCTTTAGGTAAATCTGAAGCTAAATACACACCTCTCCAATCAAAGTGGACGAGATCATTTCCAAGCAGCTGAAATTTTTCAACCCTCCATTTATCCCAATTCCAATTCATGCAGTCTGAAAGTGTGAAACTACCAACAACAAGAAACTGGCAGAAAGGGAACAGAGATTGTCCCTGAGGTAAAAAGGAACTGATTTCATCAAAACTCTTCACTCCAACAAAAACAAACAGACTTCCATGTCTTGTAGCACATTTATTGTTCATCCTGGTATAAAACTCTTCAACTTCGTTCTTTGAAACAGTTTTTTTGTTATTTTGTATTACTGGAAGACGCCTTTTGATCACTTTATCAAAAGATTGGCGTAGATTAAACGGATTTGTGGAGTCTAAAAAAATTATGCTGTAGCGAATTATGTCTAGTTTTTGATATTTTACCATGTCATGACACAGTTTGGTTAGAGCTTGAGTTTCACTAGAAATCCCGGAGCAAATTAATACCATCATTCGATTTTTCTCAACGAGCTCATGTTTTGCCCATTCTCTTATGAATTCCATTGTTGAAAATTGCAAGTTTTGGGATGTGCATTTGAATGGCTCCGGCAGATTTTCCAGACTGTAAATTCCCACCCAATCTTGAATTTTAACTTTTGGCTCCTCCTGGAATTATTATTATTGTATATATTTGTTGGATTTATTGCAAAATTTATTCACATGCCAAATTCCCGAGAATTTATTTGATTTTAAATTTCAATATTCCAGTACTCTATACTCTACTCACCACTTGGACTTGGACTAGAGAATCTTGTTCTTCTGGTTCTTGCAGAAGAACAAGAACAACTTCTCTCATTTCCACACTCTCTCCTTCCGCCATCCTCCTCAGACATAAATCTCACTTTTTTAAATTTTTGTATTGTTTGAAAATTGCAAAATTATTAAAATCAGTCAACAAGTTTTATTTATCCTCAATTGAAAATATTTCGTTGTCGACTTGTGTTTGTGTTAAAGATTAAAAAATAATGAAGGGAGGAGACAAATTTCAAGTTGCAAAAATATTCAGTGTATACTGAATACTCAATGTACAAGAGGTGATGACTGATGACAAACATAAAGTATTCATTTGCCTTGTGCAACTCAACGACAACTCAAGTAAGTACGAAATGTGAGATTATTTTTATCCCTACTTCTTATTGCTACCGTAAAAGCTCTTTTAGTTTCGCACTACCCCATAGTTTCGCAGCCTCTAATAGTTTCGCATGGCGCTGTGTGTGTATTTCAATACATTCGCAGCTTCCAATAGCTTCGCACCCTCTACGTAATGTATGATGCGTACATATGGAGCATCTTGTAGCTTCCCAATTTTCAATAATATCGCAGCTTCTAATAGTTTCGCAGTACCATGGAAAAATTTCCAATAGTTTCGCAGCGAAACTAAAAGAGCTTTTACGGTAAGCGGTATAAGTGTATGTGCACATTCATACACTTTGTTGTCTCATTCATACTGAAAAAAGAAGAGAGACAAGCAGAATCAAATTTGTATGCAGCTGTCTTCTTAACACATTAATAAAGTTGAATTATTATTATTAATACAAATTGTGCGTTCAGTTATTCCATTTTATCAAAAGTCAACACTGAACTTCTGAATAGAAACAAGGTATTAGCGATGAGCGTTCAACAAGTCAAATCTCAAGCCAAGTCAAGGCTCGTCGTTTCATGGAACGGGGCTAAAAAATACTGAAAATCTTTAATAAATTCAGAATCGGTAGATCGAGAACCGAGTGAATCATTTGGGACAGTCACATGAGCACACTCAGAACTCAGAATTTAATCAAATTGGTTAAACTTCAATTCGCGTAAAATTACAAGTTTTTTAATTAAGACTGTCTGAGAACTGTACTGTTGTTTTTGATGTTTTTGCTAAGGTCTGACAGAATAGGCAAAACCCTAGACGAAATAAATTCCGGAGACTGGTCGAAAAATTCAGAGGAGACAAGCAAAAACAGCTGCTCCACAAGTTCAATAGAGCAAGACCAAAAAGACGTCAAATACTTTCGGCACCAACATTCCCTGTGCCTTTGTCTTCTTTGAATTTTCTTTTGGTTCTTCCATATTTTATGTCTGTGAAGTTATACCGACGGTACCGACGTTTTCGGTACTAACGCATGTAAAATTTGCAATTTTTAATAACTAGGCTAAATACTTCGTACACACATTTGTACTCATGTAGTACATCGATTTCAGGTGACGGAGCACCGCTGCGCGCAAAGCGTTGGCGCCAAAACAAATAAAACGATGCGTACTCGGACTAAAAGGGCTGTAAACATCTATAATTGGATTAATCTGCTTCAAATTCGTCAAATCTTCAGAAAATAGTTTAAGCTTTAAATTTAAGAAAATGGAAAATTGTAACGGCTGCATAAAAGCGCGCAAATTCATCTAAAAATTAGTAGGATCAATTTTTTATTGAATAAATTGCAACGCCACACGTAAAGACAACACTTATACCTTGCGCTGATACAAAATGCACACAATGTGACCCACGCAACCCAAAAAACCCAAGCAACCCAAGAAACCCAAGCAACGCAAGAAAACCAAGAAACCCACGCAACCCATGCAACCCAAGAAATCCACGCAACCCAAGATATTCCCAGATAATCTTAAATAATCCCACATATTCCCAAATAATCCCAAATAACCCCAAATAATACCAAGTACCGTAAAAGACCAATTAGTAAGCCAGGCGTACTATTTGAACACTTTTGTGAGTACTGGTCTACTATTTGAAGCT
>JAQGBH010005542.1:0-14134 GCA_034698265.1 Sminthurinus aureus | reverse complement strand
TTGTCCACTTTTTGTCCACTTTTTGTCCACTTTTTGTCCACTTTGTGTCCACTTTTTGTCCACTTTTTGTCCACTTTGTGTCCACTTTGTGTCCACTTTGGGGCGTGGCCTTAGTCGTTTTAGCCAATAGAATTCGTGTATGTCATTCTGCCGTCAGATGGCGTATGTTGTCTGTGGATTAGCTATTGTGCACGGACGGACGGACGGACGGACGGACGGACGGACACGAGTATTACAATAGTCTGCTTCGCATCCTAAAAAGGACAAAGAAAGGGAGCAAGAGAGAAGAGTTTCTTTACAAAAGTTGTGAGTACGTACAAATTAAAAACTCTTAAATTTCATACTTATCTTTCTTACTTAATTTAAAAAGTCTGCATTACATTATGCTTTCGAATTGTGATTTACCATTTGCAATTTGCAATCTTTGAAAAATACTCCAAATTTGGAATATTCCAGAAACCGGAAACAGATATTTGAGACTAAATTGAAATTCACGTCATTGTATTGAGGATTAAGAGCAAAAATTATCAAAGAGCCGTTGCTGAAAGATGACTCGATTGAAAATTCATCTGAAATTTGAGCCAAATATTTTCATAAATTATCAAGTATGAAACTCATGAATTTGAGGTGGAGGCTACAATAAATTATCATTAGAGTTTCAAGTTTCAACATATTGCTGGTGGAAAGGTCCCTGATATTATGCAATAAATGTCATGGCAACTGGAAACATAAGATCAGGGGCTAAAAAATTCAATATTCAATATTCAATGACAAACTACAGGCTGCTCTGAAAACGTTTTCTCTGAAAAATCCCATATGCATTTACAGTTTTCCGTAATTTTTACAATTTATCAATTATCAATATTTCGGACTTTGTACTTTGAGGTTCTTTTGAATTTTGAATTCTGAATTGTAGGCGCTCCCAAGAAAATACTTAACCCTGTGACATGAGTTACAAATGTAAGTACATCTTGCACAAGTAGATTGAGTAAATTACCGAGTTTTACCGTTTATAAATCTATATGATTGATTTTTTCTATGTGATCGATGACAAACATGTAATTTTGCACTATGCCCTTTTAGATGAGCAGAAGAGCAGATGAGTGTACGAATGTAAGCGCATTAGACATTATACACTAGGCTCTAGACTCTAGACTTGGAAATAAATTGAATGTGACGAGCAAAGAGAACAAGTAAAATCACCCTCTTGTCCTCATTGTCATCATCATCATTGTCATTGATGATACTTTGTAAGTCTGAAAGCATATTTATTCACTAGAGGAGAAATTCTCTTTTTCTCTCTTTCCTTCCATTTTTCCCGTTTTTCTCCTCCATTTCCCTTTGTCTCTGTCTCCGTCTATGTCCTTTCCCCGTTATTTGTCTGTTTCTATCTACACATTTTTCATTTTTTTCTCTTCCTGTAGAATTTTTCCTTTGCAATTCGCAATGCTTAATGTATATATTCCATATTCCATATTTCAAATGGAGCAGAAAACAACCACATTAGACATTAGACATTACTATTTACTATTGCTTCTGGTTTGTAGTTTGTACACACGGACCTTTTGAGAGGAAATAGACCGTAAAAATTCAATCAGATAGAAACATTTAAATCAAATAGATGAATTTGTAAATATTAGAGGACTGACAAAAGTTGATGGATCATTTAATAAAATGCACTTTTCTAAACAGCTCCAACTATTGTGGAGTGTTCAAAACACTGTGTTCTTGCTCTTTGCTTTTGTTTTAATCTCATTGTTCATTGTGCATAGTTCATGTTGCAGGCAGTGTTGAGTGTAGAGTGTAGAGTGGATATTTCTCTTTCGCTACTCATTACTTGTTACAAGTATTTGTAGATGAGTCAACCAGGAAAGAAAACAAAAACGGACAGAATATATCGGCTGAACAAAATTTGCAAATGACAATGGAAATTGGAAATGTCTAGTGTTTGGTGTTTGAAGCATAAAGTTCCAACAAAATTGACAGTTTCCCTACTAAAAAAATACATGGACATGAAAGGCGAGCAAATGCAAACATACTCGATATTCAATTCTGAATGCTCATTCTCATATTGGTCTAATTTTTTGTTGAACTGATGCTCGTAAATTTATGTAATTCAATGGATTCTTCTCTAAATGTCATCCTAGAATATAGAAAAGGATGAAGTACTCGGGAAAAGATGGGAGAAGAAAAGAAATAGAAAATATTAAGCGTTCTCTCTATTATCCATTGGACTTTCCGTCTTTTATCATATTTCTTTTCACGTTGTTTTCCTTGTATTTTTTACTCCACACTCCTCTTGAGTCTTGAGTCTCCAGCGTTTATCTAGCAAACGATTTCCAATACTTTCATCTTATTATATGCTAGGCTATTATTATGTCGTATGTATAACTATTTGCACACTGCAATTTATTTATTGAATGATATTTCCATCATAACAATTCATAACTCATCCACTCAAAACTCACAGCTTACAAGTCAGCCCAACTTAAACCCTATTGTGTCCAATATCCAATGTACAATGTACAATTTACAACACACCTCAAGACTCAAGATTCACCTTCGAAATGTGTACTTTCACTCGTCCTTACTCTGTGCACACACAAAACACATAAATTATCAAGGATAAAAAAATCCATTGTCCATTATCCAATTTCAATAACAAGGGAAAATATCCCATTTTACTCAAGACATATTATTATAGATTTGAATCATAATATCTATTATTATTCCATACTTTTTTAACTCACAACTATCTTATTTCTTATGTGTGTTAATCCTGCATTCAGTGTTTTTGTAAAAGTATTGCAAAAGAAAAACAAGAACAAGTACAAGGACAAGTACACTCACACGCCAATTCCAAGAAAGTTGTCAAATATTTATTTAAAAAAAAGAGAGAGTGAAAAGTACTCTCCAAAATGTCCACTGAATATGAATATGAATTGTGAGATGATCCCAGTAAAAAAATAACTACTGGTATAACCATTTTTACCAGGCCATAAACGAGTGTAAAGTATAATCCCCATTACAATAAATGTATCTAGAATCAAGAATCTAGATATAAAAATGTTCATACAAGTGGATAAAGCTGACTAATAAATACTTTACATCGTCCCTCGTCCGTTCTATATACTCTACACTCTATATATACTCTACACTCTAGACAATTGAAACTGTTTGGACAATGGACAATGCACAAGAACTTGATATTTTTGTACTGAATTTGTCTCCGTATTTGCTTTTCCTCTCACAATAATCTACATTGAGTACTGAGTTGAGTTGAATTGCATTGGCGATGAAATAAGACTCAAGTGTTAAGTGTTAAATGTGTATGGTGTATGCTTTAGCTTGCGACGTAGAAAACATAAAGTCAAAGTCGAATTTCAGGTCGAGTTGCCGTTGATGTTGATGTTGCTCTTGGAGTTTTCTACAGAAGAAATACAAACTACATGATTTTCATAGTCCAAGTTTCAAGTCACAAGACTTTGCGTTTCTCGATTCTCGTTTCTCGATCCATTTACGCTGATTTACTCCATACTTTACGATTACAACTTCCACGTTGTTTCCACCAGCACTACCATACAATGACAATGAAAACAAACAAAACGCGGGGGAGGAAACGTTTCTAAGCTAACGGAAAAAACTAATGTACGCTCAGCTAGTTATAAAGAGTGGACGTGACGACAATATTAGTAACACAACACAACACAGGAAAAAAGGGGGAAAGAAGCATGAAAGAAAACGAGGACGACTGCCATTGTGAACAGAAACGAAATAGAAAACATCCTACAGATACCAAATACAAAATCAAACAAATACTTGTGTTATAATTTGTCCGTGGTTCCAAATTCCTGTTACTCATTTTTTGTTCTCTCTCGAGGGTCGAAGCTCGAGGCTGAATTATCGTCATCGTCATCGTCTTTATCATTGTAATCTAATTTCATTTTCTACAACATGCAGCATTTATATACGTCAAAGAAAAATAGTTCAATGTAGAAAATACGTATAATTTTTGTTATATTCTGCAGCTTGTAAATTGTATCCTATGAACTGTACTTATAAAATTCCATTCGAATAAAAACACAAATGTAAAAACATAAATATAATTTATTTTCTCCAAGTGGCTACGTTTCAATTTTCAATGCCAATGCCAATGTCACGATTCAATTTTCAATGTTCAACGCTCAACGCTCAAGATGAGAAACTAGTGAAAGTAAGGGACAAACGTAAATTGAATCTCATCTCATATTTGAATGAAATGAAGCATGAAATCAGCATTGGCATCCAAGGTATAAAATATGTACATTCGAGAGATTGGAGACTCAATATAAGAATCAAATCAGACTTGCCGTGCTTGTGCTTGTACTTGTACTTGTGTTTATGAGATTGGATTGGATTGAATTGGTCACATTTCCGGCACTTGAACATTTACACAAACAAGTTTTTCAACTGTATCCAAATTCCAAATTCACAGTTTTCAAAGTCATAGACTGTGAAAAAAACTCGACGATATTATATTGAACCAAGCTTCTTATTTCAGAATTCTAGAATTCTGAATGAATTCCAAGGTCTTGATCTATTCGTACGAATACGAATACGAGTATGAATAGATGACGAAGGAAAGAATTTTCCCATATAGCATATAGTTACTGGAGCCACTATATATACTGTATACTTGCTATAGTCAATAGTTGCGAGTTACGAGTTAGAAAAAAAGCAGCAGAGAGAACGTAGAAAGTAGCCGTGGATATTTGGCCAAGAGTTATATTTAGGATTTAGGAATGACAGTCCATTTCCTCCCAAAGTCTTGGCTACAATTTTCTCGGTTCTTGATTTTCGTCTGGCGAGCAAGGACAGCGACAACGACAACGGCAACGACAAACTACAGACTATAGAAGGGGAAGAAGAGTAAAGGACGAAGAGCACAAGTAATCTAACATCTAACGCGGTGCCAATTTTTTGACCATGAGTAGCGTATCATCAGTAGAAAGTAGAAAGCAGAAAGGAGAAAGGCGAAAGTATAGAATAGATAAATGCTTGAGCTAAGAAATTTTTCAACATACTTTAGATGCAAGGGCACAGAGTATAGCGTAAATCGTACAGCATACTTTTCTATATACTCTACAAATAAGTACATGAGAGAAATAAAGGGGAGAAAAATTTGGAGGACTGGAGAAAGTCTGGAGAAAGTAGGAGAAAGTACATAAAAACTACAGCCCAAGCCAAGCCAAACCAAAACCAAAACCAGCTCACGCACCATAACCTTAATGCGAAGCAACCCAAAAACTCGTACATACGCATACAAAATAATAATATAGACGCTGTGGAACGCATAGGCATAGTCACAGACTACGTCGTTAAGATAATGGTCATCTACACTCTACATTCTACACTCTACGCTCTACACTCTACAATTTTACTTAAATGCTTATGCCTCCAATCTTACATATACATACGGACACTTGGCTACATTCCTTTCCCGTTTCATACAAAATACAAACGCATATAATACGAATTCAGACCATAGGCCACAGATTACATCTGAAATGGATAAAAAATAAAAGTGCGTTCACTTCACTAACGATAGAAAATGTCGTGGAGGTGATCACGAGTTGTAGGTTGTAGGTTGTCGATAGACTATGTGTGGACTGTGGTTAATGGTGTTACCATTTCCAATTTATTATATGGTATATAGTGTATCATAGATGCGTGCCTATCCAAATCACACACAATTACTGTACATTGTACATTGTACATACACGTAGACTATAGACCATAGACTATAGGTTATAGGTATCGGGAATATAGAAGAATAAAACAAAAATGGTATAATACATTAATATAGTAAATAATATATTGACGTGTTTTTTACCCATATTCCTACAGTTCTAGTTCAGAGGTATCTGAGAAGCAGTAAACAAAAGCTGAAGGCATGCCAAACTCAAAGCTCAAAGCTCAATGCTCAATTCTCAATGCTCAAGCTAGGATATTTCATGGGAGTAATGAAAATGAAATGAGTGCGCTACTTACCGACATTTCGGCACTCGGATGGTCAATAAACACCAGCTCGGACTCCTTCTCGTCCAACAGCACCGAGACAGTCCTCTCTCCAAATTCATCATCTACAATAAAAATTGAGAAAACAGAACATGTGTAATCAAACATCAAACATCAAATAGATTACACAACGGCTGATGGCTTATGACTTTGTAAAAGTTTGTATTTTTATGCTCCTGACATATTTTCCTAGACTTCATAAATTCATAAATCCATTCTTCATAAAACCCAATAGCATCAACCATCAGCATCAACATGAGCTCATGTATTGTGTACTCGTGCTAAATTTTATGATTCATCATCTCCTGCTTGTACAATGTACAATGTAAACATGGAACATGGAAAACCGTCTTTTATTTAACCGCTATTGTTATCGTTTTTAATATGAATTTTCTCATCACTCATCATTCACCACTCACCACTCATTGCCTGCCAATACTGTTATCCAAAATCATTTCTCACTGTTTTTATCATCACAGTAAATTACGAGAATTACGTAAAATTCTAAATCCAACACAAATAACAAATAAGAATACTCGTCTTTACATTTCATGTCACATAGTGGCAGTGGCAATGCACTGGATTTGCGTTGCGGATACTCAAATTCAACTTTGTGCAGTGACCATTTAAGTAAAATGCAGAATATTGACTCACGCTGCTCCGTTTATTAAGAGAAAGAGAAATCGTAATCACCACAATTCACAGTCGTGTAATAATGAAAAAGTCTCTTTATTTTCTTCCTCCATAGTCTACACATTGTACATTGTACATTGTACGTTGTACAGACCGCACAAGAGAATGAGAAAAGTGAAGAATGGAAAACGCATAGCAAGTAAAAAACATACATTCACACTCATTTTTTTCACATGAGCCAAGAATTCGTATTCTGATTCAGAGAGAACTCACACTATGAAATGCGGACTCAAATATCAAATATCAAATACCAAAAACTTGTAATTGGAGAAGTAGGTCAACATTTCACCATTCACCAGTCAAGTGTTGGCGAGGCTCTTAATGGATTTTCCTCTCTATGAATACAGTATAAAAATCACCCTGGTGATGAAAACACGCAGTATGAAATGTACGCAGACTTGTGACTATCCTATTGTTTTATCTAATGTCTAATGTGTAATGTACGAGGGAAGTATATATTACGACTCATGATTGAATTATTACGACGTACTTGGAGCTATTTTCTTTTCTTTTGTCTATATGACCAACTGTTTCTACGCAAACACTGGAATGCAATGCAACACAACACAATAGAAACCAACATCCTGGAATTTTTATGAGCTCATTTCCCTGTCTCCCTCTCTTCCTGTTGAAAAGAAATCATCATCATCATCGTCACTGTACAACATACAGCAAAAACTAACAGACAGTCATGATGATGATGATGATGACGAAGAGAGTGGGGGGGAATGGAAAAGTTGTATAATTTTTTCAAAGAGAAAGTGAAAAAAGGTTTTTAAAAGGCCAAACGAAACCAAACCAAACTAGCAAAATCTAAATAACCATATTACATTGTTTCCTTTGCCTCAAACTTGGAACTTGAACTTGTCCTGTCATACTTTTTCTATTGTGTTCATCGACCCTCTGTCTCTTTTGTCTTTATTTTTCAGTGTCATTTTCCTACAGTTGCTGTCTGTATGCTGTATGCTCTGCACAAGTCCTGGCATGATTTTTGTTGATGTTGAAACTTTTCACTTTATCAGTTAATTAACTTGAGACCATGACATAGAATCTAGAATCTAGAATGTGGCAAAGTTTGGCGGGTTAAATGTCTTACAACCTGAGGCGATCAACTTGCCTACTTGCTTTTGTTCATTCAGTTTTAGTGCCTCACACCATACCAGACCATTCATTGCATTTCTCGGCACAGGGCAACTGACAATTGGGCTGACGGTGATGGTTACGGTGTTTGTTAACCCAGATAAAATGCAAATGTCCAAAGTAAATTTTATTCCCTCAATTATCCTAAATTCAACATTCTAGATTCTAGATTCTGCATTATACTCGCTTGATAAGTTTACTCTAAAATGTGCACTGTTTGTACTACAGAAGAAGGAGAAAGTTGAAGACTACCCTAATGAAATAAAAAGAGAATCTCACTTTCACTAGTTCACTAATGAATGCAAACTCTACACAATACACGATACAAAATACAATTTCTAGACTCAAATCTCAAATCTCAAGTCTCCCATCTCGAGTCGTACACATAAAATGAAGCTTCCAGTTCCCAGTTTTGAGAAGATACAGAAACCAACTTTTACTTTCTTTCCTTCTTATACTTTTCCCGTGGTTTGAGTTGATTTTATTTTATCGTAAACCCCAGAATCTTCTCTACTACTTTTACCTGGTTCTCCCAACTCGGAATTAACTACAGAACAGAGCGTAATGTTGCTCCAGTTAAATATTTTAAATTCGAATAAATTCAAATCTTCCGCACAAAATACAAGTACGTGATGTTCATTTTTCATTTTTTATTGCATGCACAAAGACGCAGAATGTAGAATGTAGAGGTATGATTTAGGAATGAGTATGGCAGAAATAAATGGGATTAAAATGACTCGACCCTCAAAAAACTAGAAACTAGAAACTAGGACAGTAATACATTTTACACATGTGACTTTTGATTTGTGAACTTTCTCCCAATCTGCTTTCTGTCCAAAGTCTAAAATCTACAGTCTAAAGTTTGGAGTCTGGGTCACACACTCAATCCTCGATCTTCAAAATTCAAAGCTCAAAACTCAAAACTCAAGCCTCCAGAATCCAGAATCCAAAACCTGGAGAGTTTAGAGGGCCCTTGAATAAACTTGAGCATGTACTTGAATAAATCTTTCGGAGCGCATGTAGAATGTAGAATGTGGAATGTAGAATGTGCGTAAAATTGAATTTACTATACCTTCCTGCTCAAACCCCAAGTGTGTCGTTTTCCACACCGAGAAGATGAAATTAGAATTAGAATTTACAAGGTGAATGCGCGTCTGTATATATATGTGTGTGTGAGTGAATAAAACATGAAATTGGTACCTGAACCCATTAGCACAGTAGACATTAGGCAGTAGACAGTAGACAGAAAGTAAAATGATCATGTGCTGATGGAACGGTGAGGGGGAAGGTGAAAATGGAAATGAAAAATTAATCGTGTAAATGACGACACGCGGTGAAACAAAACAAATTTTCACCTCCAAACTCAAAGTCTCAATCTACGTTGGAGTCTGACTCAAGAAATCAAGCAGCATTAAAGAATACAAGATTTTCAAGGAAATATATTTGTATTTGTATTTGCTTAGGTAAAAATAACGTGTAACTGATAAATAGTAAATTGTAAATGGACTCCCCATGGATTTACTGAAATTTAAAATACATGTACAACAAAACGTCAAGATTCAAGATGTCTCAGCTTTTACATATTGCATAATTGTACCAAATTGTACCAACATGAATTTTTGATATATCTACATTCGAATTGTAATTGTAATTCTATATTTACATGTGTAAAAAACTGTGTCAAATGGGAATCGTTAAAACATTCAAAATCAAAATCAAAATCAACTTTAAATTCATCCGCCTTTACTATTTTTTTAGAAGGAAAAGGTGTACTTTTGTTTTAAATGAAATGTCATTAAAGGAGGGAAAAATATAAAATTAAATGTAAATGTAATTTACGTTACGCAGTCGGAAATATCTACAAAGTGTAAACAGGAGAGAAAACAGTGAAAGCTTCATGCTGCTCTACTCTGTAGCGATATTCCAAGAATTCAAGAATCCAAGAATTGAATGTTGAATGTTTAGTCCTAATCTTTCCAGCTGCATGACATTGAGATTGAGATTGAGTTTGATTTGGATTCGGCTCTGGATTTTAACTCTGACTTTTCAGTTGTGACGTTGATTTTATGTCCATCCCACTCACATCCGACTGTCGAAATGCTTTTACGTCTGCTTTTTGTATCGTCTACGAGACCACCCGTTTTCTGCATCTATTTTATCTACTCCTAGTGTCTAGTCTCTAGTCTCAAGATTCTAGACTCTAGACTCTAGACTGACAATCGTCAATTGAGTAAAAGGCTAAAAGTTGGTAGTCGGTAGTTTGTAGTTTGTATTAAAAAGCCTGTCGACTTGTCTGCAGTCTGCAGTCTACAGTCTCCAGGTTTCTGATAAATACAGAGAATACGAGGGAAAGTCTAAGGTCCAATTTATAAATTTCCTTGTCACACTTTTGCACTCAACTCTTTATTATTCCTTATACATGTTTTATTATAATATATGCATACCGTATACCGTATACTGTACATAGTAGAAACATGTGTGTTTACACATTTATGTAGAACATACATACATTCGTATATCGTATAATTTGTATGCATGCGAGTATCGAGTATGAGCATTGAGCATTGAAGATTGAGGATTGAGGATTGAGCGGGGAGGAAATAATGACTTTCACTCCTTTTCCTCCTGTCTTACTAACCTACTTTGCTCACAAACGCCCTTCATCCAATATCCAACCAAATGCAAGAAAAAAACGCACGTCTCAACCTATCTACCGTTTTTACTTTCTACAGCACACAACATGCAACATTCTACAGTGTACAGTGTACAGTGTACAGGCCAAACTGCATTGCATCTTTATCCCATTTCCTCCTACACTCCTTTTCTTTTCCTTCTCTTTCTCCTTCCACTTTTTCAGAATCCTAGAGAAACCAAACCAAACCAAGCCACCGAACAATAGAAGCAGAAACAGAAACAGGCTAAAGATATTACATTACATTCTGTATTGTGTATTTTGTATTTTGTATCGGGTATGTAACAGAGTATTGAATATAGAAAATAAAACCCAGAGCATCAAGTATAGACGACTACAATATGGAATAATATAGGACGTACAATGTGCACAATTTAGTACTAGTAATGCAATACTATCAAACCCTGAGCACTGGAGCGTGTTCAATGTTCAATGTTCAAGTCAAAGGAAATTTATTCCAAACTCTTAACTACCTCACACTCAAAACCAAAACCAAAACCAAACTCACACTCACACTCTGTACACTGTACACTGTGGATTGCACGGTGTACAGTGCAAAGTGAGAGAAACGTAAGGAAAGTGTGGAAAATGGGAATGGAGAAGAGGGTCGTCTAACTAAGCTAAAGAACTCCCTTCGATTTATCGACCTTTGACGTAGAAACCATAAAGATCGCTACCCATAAAACTTGATACCCTCAATACCCTCGATACTCCATACGTTTCTCGGCTGTTTTTCTAATGTATTAGATATTAGATATTCGGTATAAGGCATTTGGCATTGAAATACAAAATACTTGTGTATCACACATCAAACAACAACAAGTATGGTACACAATTGTATGTAAATTGTATATTCTACTGTAGAATCTAGAATCTAGAATCTAGAATCTAGAATCCAGGTTCTCGTCATGTGTACTGTGCTCCCTATATTGAATGTTGAATACATTACGTCTTTACGTGAAACAAATGGTGCCTGTTGTTTGTACAATGTGCAACGTTGAACGTTGAATGCAACTTTTAATATTTAAACTAAACACTAAACACAAAGCGAGTACAGTTTTTTGTAACATTCAACTTCTATTAAAATTTCCTATGATTGAAAAGTGAAAAGAAAAACGAGTATAGAGAGAAAAGGCGTAAGTCTTAAATATCTGTGGAAATCTCTTCTCTTTATTCATCATTTAAATGCTGAATGCTGAATGTTGATCGTTGAATGTTGAATGGGACTTGTGAATAATGAATAATGAATAGAAAATAGACTTTTAACATATACAGCAGTAAATCCGTTTATCCGTCCATCTTTACCACAAACCGAAACAGAAACAAAAACCGGAAATATGAACATTTTCCATTTTCCATAAAATCAAAGGCAGATTACAGATATTCCGTTGATACAAAAATCAAGGTCCAAGATTCAAGGAAATGGCTTATTGTCATTCATATAGTCCTTTTTGACATAATGCGCACGTGGAAAATTTAAGGTACATGTGGTTCATTCGTTCAACGTAACGTTGAATGTCAGATGGACGATGGCCGATGGACAAGATAAAAGAGACAAGAGACGACGACAAGAATATAGATTAGATGGAGAATAGAATCTAGAATCTAGAATCTAGACTGCTACAGAATGGAAAACTGCAGTGGGAAAAGGGGGGAAAGTAAAGGCGAGCGTAAGGTATAAAGGCTTATCTTGCACGGAAATCAAAGTCTCTTCAGTTCCTCACAATGGCATTTTAAGCCCAAATACCATGTCTTTCAGTCCATTCAACATTCAACTATTCAACATTCACAAATCCTCAATTCTCAATGCACATTCACTTTCTTCCCTTTCCTCTCTTTCTTTTTTCTGTCTTCTTCTTCTGCCCAAAAATGGAATAGAAAAACCTTGTATAGAGCGCGAGAATGGAGAATGAAAAGGGAAATGACTTGAGTATTTTTTTCTGCATATGGTCCAACATCCAACATCCAATCCAAATCCTTATTCATTGCTAAAAAGAATCTCTTCAAAACCATTAGATTTGCCAAACGGAACCAAAGCAGAGAAAATAGAAAATACTACACCGGTTGATGGTAAATTCAAATAATGGTGATTTGAATTTTGGATCCTACTTTTCCTTTCCCCTCTGATCTTTTATTACGAATGCACTAAATTGACATTGAAAGCCTGGAAAAAATGGATATTTAATTGGATTTAGAATGGGGAAAAGACTTTATTATTCAAAAAATTTTCCATTGTATGTATAATGTATAATGTATGTATATTGTATAAGTATTCAGTCCAAAATTCAAAATGTCATTGTCCACGTGCAATAAGCAGTAGGAGGTTTCTTTTGTACACATTATGCAAACACAATACACAATACAAAGTACAAAGAAATTATTATTTCTGAGTCGAGTTCAAGGTTCAAGGTTTGGGTTTTAAAAATTCCATGAAATATAAATTACAAAAAAATGCTTAGCGTTCCTGATCCTTGAATCTCTTGTAAATGTACAGATAGTGAATGATGGATGAATCTGCAATGTACATTGTACATTGTACATGTTGCATGTTGCATGGTATACTGCACATGGACGTTTATGACACTTGAAGTGCTAGTGAAATCCAGTTTTTCCAGGAACCGGAATTCCGGTGGTGTTTGTGCGTACATTCTGGTTTTCTGGATAGTTGGAGCTGGAGCTGCAACTAAATGTGACTGTGGAGGTGGATGTGGACCATCTCTTGAGGATTGAGGATAGACGAGAAATATGGAGAAAAATTGGATGAAAAAACACGACAAAATACATTTGTGCAGACCTGTCCTCTTTTGCTCTACTTTCTCCACTTTCTCTTTTCCCCATTCTTTTCTCTGCGTCTCTACAAGGATACTTTGAACATGTATCTACATTCTACATTCTACATTCTAGATTCTACATGGACGTGTCATGGACAATGAAAATCCGTCAAATTCACCGAGATACGCCTGAGGACTCACTTTGCCTAGTTTTTCTTTATTCTCTTCCTCCTTTTCCTCTTCTTCTTCCTCCCTTTCCTTTTTTGTTATCTTGATTCAGATTTTTTTCCTCTAGAATCTAGAGTCTAGAGTTTAGTTTCTAGTTTCTATTCCATTCTACATTGTACTCTGTTCTTGGGAGTCTATTCAGTCTATTCATTCTCCCCGTTCCAGTTCAAGCTTTAGTTCCAAACTACGATACTCCAGCCGCAATCTAAAGTCTGCGGTCTACAGTCTAGAATAATTCTTCCAATTTCCAGTTCCTTCAGTTTTGAGTTTTGAGTCTTGAGTCTTGAGTCTTGAGTTTTCAGCCTTCAGACTTGAGACTTCTTGACTCCGTCAGATCTAAAGAGCACATTGCCATTTGTACCGGAGCCAGATGTAGGCAGTAGGCAGATTGGATAGGATAATACAGTACAGATACAATAGAAGAATTGAAAATGGAGAATCTCATTTCTCCTTGAGGAGTCGAGGAATATTATTACTAAACCCTGACAAAAGTAGCGTTTTTAATTTTAAAATACAAGTGATTCCCTTGAAAAGTACTAAGTGTCATCTATGT
>JAQGBH010005541.1:0-14136 GCA_034698265.1 Sminthurinus aureus | reverse complement strand
ATAGATGGCACTTTAGTACTTTTAAGGGAATCACTTGTGATGTAAAATTAAAAAAGCAACTTTTGGCAGGCCTTACTTATAAGTCATTTATTTTTGGATAATACAATATGTAGCATTCGCTGAATTATATTATACGTATTTCCATTCTTTTTTAGAAACATTACGACATGACATTGATAAGCATAATAATATAAAAGCTCCATTTAGTCTAGAAAAGTACACCAATTTAGCGTAAAAACGGAGTACCCTCCATTAAGAGTATTGAGAGCAAATAATGTTATTGATTATTGATGTTGTCTCTTTCTTTGTACGTCAAAAAACTAACAAATATTAGTAAAATGACTCCAAATCATTGAAAATACTTTTTACTAGACACTAAACTGACAGTGAATTATATATATATACACATATTATATAGAATTCATATTATACATAATAATATAATCTATATGCACACAACTGTCGAACAACTTGTGTGTACATTCATATATTGTATAGGAACTGAACTAGAAACTTCCACTATACCTAATAATATGCATGAATAATTAACGTACTCCATAACGTATAATGTTATGCATATACATGAAATATTGATTAGTTTTTGTTCTACATTTCATGCTTCTCGCTTTCTTACTTTCAAGGGTTCTTATGAATATATTATTAGGTATTTATGCATTTTTCTTTGATGTACCTTTCATATTTGATGATAAAACAGTTTTTCTAAAACTCTTTTCAGATTTGAAAAAAAAAACTATTAAACTAACGAGGCTGTCAAATTTCAAAATAGAATCATGACTGCACGTTTTAAAATTACCAAAAAAAAATAATATACCATTAGAAAAATATTAGGTATTCTAGAAAAATTTTCAGGAACGAGAATTTCGTTCTACTTAAGTTAGCTATTTCAACATTATTTCAATAATTCCTATAATCCATACACGCGTATACACACAAAGTATTGATAGATAGATCAAGTTCTCCATTAAAAGATAAAGTAAATAAATAAATAAAGTTTTTATACCTTATGTTGAAAAACAAAAATGTACTTTAATATTGTATAATATAATTCTATTATTAGCAAAAGTATAGTTACTTACATAAGTGTGTATGCAAGGACGAAAATCATTGTAAAGATTTCTGCACCAGCTGCCAATCTCAAGATTGTGACAGTTTGGAATTCAATGAGAGAAATGAAAACTCGCCCAATCCATGCTGCATTACGTCCGAGAGCCTATTGTTATTATAATAATGATAATAGAATACGTAATAAAGAACTTGACATTATTCTGTAGTCTTGTAGTTAGTAATGAGTTACTGATTATTAATTATTACTCACTACACATATGTAATTAATTTTCTATTTTAAATAAGAAATATGTAAGAATATAGGATATACTTACGTCCAATAAGACCAAAGAAAAACTTGCAAAATGTAACACAGCGAACAATAAAACTGGAAGAATTGCCACTGTAAAAACGAAACAAAAACGAAATAATTTAGGATATATATATATACAAAGGAATCATGACGCATGATTTTTTTTTGTACACGTCACTTATTATAGATTACAGACGATGAATAATATAATTAACTACTACATGAAAAATTATAAATGACATGAGAGCCACTAAACCCAGACAAACAACTTACATGTGATAGGAGAGCAGTAAATGAAAATCAACGAATAAAACAAGTAATGACAAGAGTCTTCTGCAATTAGTTGAGCCATAAACGCTCTGGACAAAGTCACCCTAGGTAATCTTTGATGAAGTCGAAGAGCAGATGTGGCTGCATTGGCAAGAAATGCTCGATGATAAAAAGTGATTCCCGGACTGAAAATATAATGATTTAAGATTTAATTAAATACAAAATGAGTCATTAACCTCTTTTTAAATGGACATGAACAGTTACTTAAATTTCAAAGAAATTAAAACAAACTTACCCAAAAATTGGTAATAGATAGAGAACACTAAAGATGATTGTTAAAAATCGAGTAAACCACAATGCTGCATCGATTTTACGAGATTTTATTACTTCAACAGCAGCTTGCCATTGTAAAGGTTGATTAATTTGTGATGGAGGAGGATCAGAAGACCCAGAGGAGGATGAGGATGGACCCGGGTTGTCCCCGTCACTCATTTTGTTGCCCTACAAAAAAAAAAACAATTTAAAAAAAAAATCAAAACTGAATTAAAATGCCAGTCAAATAAACAGAAATCAACCATTCAAAAGTGATATAAAATAGAATATTATGATTAATTGCATACTTTATACTGTATAATAGTATACTAGACGTTCTAGATTCTAATTGTGCAATTTATAATACAGATTACAAATCCCTCATCTCTCTTTACTGTGTATACATATATACGCCATTAAGAACGTATACCGTATACTTGTTGGAATAAAAATGCAATATCATCGTATTATAATTTATGATAATAAAAAATGTTCTTATAATTTTCATTCAAAGACTTTTAAAACCTACCTTTTTTACGTTAAAGGGATAACACACTGCAAGACAAAACTCTCTCTGATATAAATTTGACCACCAAATATTATTATTTCTAGAACTTAATTTTCTTCCCAAAAGGAAATGACAGAACCAGAATGAGAGTATACTCTTTTAAATTTATTTTACAGACAAAAAAAATTAGAAATCACTTTAAGTATATTACATGTTGTATACTTATTTAATTGTGTGTATGTGTGTAAAAGTTATCTCGTTGTAGTCTGTACAAACTAGTCATACAACTATAATGATGAAAAATGAAAGAGAAAATCTTTCGAGTCTCTCTCTCTTTCTGTATGATTACACCACACAAACAAAACTATAACTTTTACCATTAACTAATACACTTCCTTCATATTCCAAACCATGATATAAAATGTCATACGTATGTATACGTACGTACAAAACAGGTAAATGTGTGAGCTCGATATACGTGTATTATATTCGCAAAATTATTCTATTTGACAGTGGCTCCGTCCTCAAAGGAGCCAAAAGTTCAAAGATTTAGATGCATGGAAAATTTCAGACAAACCTAGAGAACCAAAGTGTCCAAATGGAGATCTCGTCAAAATTGACTGTGCTTTATCAATACATAAAAGCTCTAGAAAGTGTACAAAACTCTGGAAATCTTGTGAGTGGTGAACCTATAGTGAATGATAGTTAGTAAACTGTCTATAAAAAAATATTCTATTTCATATTTTATACACATGTGGTTTGACTGAACCGAGTTATAAATTTTTATATATTTCAACGTTCAACGACAATTAAATCATCATAATATAGTTTTTTATTTCATCATTATTTTTATACCATCTGTAAAAGTAAGAATACGTAAGTTTAGTATTTGGCAATACGTTTATTCATTAAATTATTATATGTAAAAAAATAAAATACATCCAATCACAGTTTACTTTTGTGTATTTTGTTACATGTGTCGTCAGTCATATCAGTTTGTATTTTACATTATTTTATACATCGTTGAACAGTTTAAATAACAGCATACTTTGCTAAATAATAATACTAAAACCTTTTCATTGCTTCTTTCTTTATAATGTGCCATAAAATATAGATCACTCTATACAATAATGGCTGATAAACAACAAAAACCAAAGAAATCTGGAGGAGGAGGAGGAGGAAAACAACCACAACAACAAGCGGTAGATCCAGAAGAAGCTGCCCGAAAGAAAGCTGAAAAGGAAAAAAAGAAAGCTGAATTTGAAGCACTACATGGAGCTAAAATTGCAGCTGACAAGGCTGCTAAAGAAAAAGCTAAACAAGATAAAAAAACACAAAAACCAACAGCACCCCCATCATCATCATCAACAGCAGCAATAACAACAACAAAATCTGAAGAAAAGATAAATAATAACAATAAGAATACTACAGTAAATACAACATCAAAAGAAAATATAAACAAGAAAAGTTCTGGATTAGATAAAATTAATGATAAAATTGACAAGACTACAGAAGTTATGAAAACATTAGATATAAATACAGATCATAAAATTATTAATAATAATAATAATAATGTAAAATTAACAGCAACACCCATTGCCAAAACACCAGCTAAACCAAGAATAACAACTTCACAATCTCGTGTTCAAACTTTATTTGATCATTTACCAAAAGGTGTAGAACCAAAGACATTATTTGAAGAAGGTGGTGGTATTAAAACCAAAGGGATAGATACTGCTTTTATTACACTTGGTTTAAAATATTCACATGGTCAACTTCAAGGATCTAATAATCGTGTTATTGCTCTACTAAATGTCATTGGTCAATTTATTGAATCTTATACTACACCTCCAGAAAAGGATTTTAAATATGATTTTGCACTCTCATTAAAAAGAAATTTAGAATTTTTAAGAAAATGTCGACCTTTTGCTGTAGCTATGAATAATACTGTAGATTTTATTAATGGAAAATTGAGTAATATTGAAGTTCAAGGTGGAAAGGGGGAAGATGTAATTAAAACTGAATTAACAACCGCTTTACTGGATTTCAGAGAAGAAAGGATTGATAAAGCAACTGAAGCTATTGTTGCTAAAGCTAAAACTAAAATTGTCAAGGATGATGTGGTTCTTATATTTGGATCATCGGATTTAGTTCGAGAAGTAATTGTAGCAGCTAGTGAGGATAAAACTAAATCATTTTCTCTTGTAGTAATTGACGGAAGACCTTATGCTACAGAAAAAAGAGCTAAAGGACTGGATATCATTAGCCGATTAGTACAAGGTATTATTATACTACCTAAAAATAATATTATTATTATGATTTATTTTATACTTTTATTCATGTTTTTCAACATAAATAATATCATTATTGTTCATTACTTACTATTATAAACATCTGTATAATATTATTACACATTTGTTGTTCCTCTATCAATGAATGAAAAAATTACATTTATTGGTTTTTATTTTTAATGTATTATGTATGTTTTTTTTTGTTTGTTGTAGATGGAATTATTGGCACAACAGTCACACATGTCAAATATACAAGTATTACAGGACTAAGTAACGTAATTCGGAGTGTTACCAAAGTTATTCTTGGAGCTCATGGTCTTTTAGCAAATGGTGGAGTTTTAGCACATTGTGGGACATCTCAAATAGCACTGATGGCATCTGCTAATAATATACCTGTTTTAGTTTGTTGTGAAACACTCAAATTTTGTGACAAGTCACCTACAGATTCATTCTTTTTAAATGAAATTGGTACTGGTTTTGGGCTGGATAAAAAGTTTGCAGACTGTGAACCTTATCTAGTGACTCGTAAGTACATTTATAAATACTGTTACTGTCATTGTGTATGTGTAAGCTCATACGCTCATAGTACAACGAATTCAGAACTAATGTTGCTTAATACATTTATTTTATACATCTATTTATTTTTTTGAACACTAAACTTATTTGACGATGTTACTTGTGTCAACTTGCAAGGCTGAAAATATGAAATCGTTTTTTACGCGTACGAATTTCTATGCTATGTACATATATGTGAGAGAGAGTATGAGCTTATGTACATACACACTGATTGTATATTTGTTACTAAATTAATAAACAGTAATAATTTTATGAACTAATGATTTTTTAATCTTTACTCCTTATAGCGGTTATTAAATATGATGTAACTCCACCTGAATTAGTAACAGCTGTAATTACAGATGTTGATATTTTACCATGTACAAGTGTGCCTGTCGTTTTACGTGTCCAAGAAAATAGAACAATTAAAGTATGTAATTCTGGGAAAAATCGCTTCAACTAAATAAGTAAGTATATTTAACGTATTATTGAAAGTAAAAGTAAATCTAATTAAATATCGGCGTTTTTTTTCTTCATTTTTTGCTTAGAATGCAATAGTTTTCTCTTGTTATATTTGATAAAAAAACGACCACTGAAAACAACTGTTATTTAACTCATTATTATAAGAAATATTATACTATTATGATTATTAGAAAATAACTTTGTATTATAATAGAAATTCTATAGGTATAAAAATGCTACAATATTCATTCGGTGCTTTACGTTTACAAATGTGTGTATCTACAATAATATAATGCACGTATATATATGTAATGTATAAATATTTGTACTAAAAGACTCTAAGAATTATATATAAAACATGAAATTATAATGGTATATATGAATCTTTGGTAGGTCGTAATAATCTTTAATCGGTATTATGTGACAGTTCAGAATGAATATCAAACAAAATAGGAATACGCTATCCTTTTTTTTTCAGTTATTTGAGACGTGTAATTGTTTTGTTGGGTTACTAAACTGTATAATAATGGGTATGCATAAAAAAAAATACAGTGGATCTCTAAAAAGACACTTCAGTTTAAAAAGTTCAGTTCATTTAGGAGACACAGTTGAAAATTTATTAAATTGGGTATTCATTTAACAACTTAGTTCTTAACTTTTGAAACGATACTATAACTATATTTTATGTGATTCAGGATGTAATATTATATATATTTGTGGCCTTACTGAATTTAAGCAGAGATTTATATATATGTATCACATAAATGTACATTAAAAAATGCAAAAAGTAATACAATACTTTGTGTCACCCAGTTCATGGCTCAAATAGTCTATCATTAAAATTGTAATTTTCTTTGTATTTTTTGAAATCTCTCGGAATACGTAATTAATGATAGTGGAGTATATTTATGAAATTCTATATATATATTCTAATTTCTAATAATTTATTGAATGCATGTTGGCGAATGTGACCGTGTTTTGTTATATACATGATTATATTTGTCTAACATGATGTAATAATTACAAAATTTGAATCAAAAAATAGTCATCGTAATAAAGACAAAAAAGAGTTTTGAATTCGAATTATACATGATATCTCAAAAGTCAGATGAGGGGGATATTATTATGTCATTCGTGCACTGTTTCATCTTTTGAATGGCCTAAGATCAGGAATTTCATTCTTGTTTGATTTACTTGTATAACTTAGTGAGGAAACCAAAAATCAAAACGTATCATAGTAATATTGTATATAATTCACAAAACTTTCATGCGTTCTTGTTGCACAAAGAAAAACAACCATACGTTTCGTACTTACGGACATACAAAATAAAAATTTATTATATTCGACAATTCTATGCCCCAGGATAAAATTAAATTGGTTCAATTGGTACACAGTACGTATAAGTACAGAGTTTTTTTTAGGAGAAAAATGTTTAACATATCATAGTATATTGTAGTTGTGTTGTACTGTGAATAAGAAGATTCGCTTGTATATTTATATTATAGCCACATATATGTACAACGTTGCCTATGTATGTAAGCAGTACTGAATTGTTTTAGATGTCCAGGATAATTCCATGTTTGTGCATTGCATATATATATATTATATATGTTATACGTATATGTAATCAATTCGTGCACATGGGAAAAACTCTTGAGAGATAATTGCATATTTCATGCATTTTGTTCAGTGTGTATGTGTAGTGTGTACTATCATGGATCCATATACATAATATATATCATACATTTTATGTACAATGCTTGACATATTGTACATGTATAAATGTCTACAAGTCAACTCTAATCAAAAACTCTAATCATTAATTTTGTTGGGTTTGAAACAACACTTTCTCAATTGTTCCTAGTTCCTACCTATACATTACATACATATACATAAAATTCACGTATATGTATGGGTCTATAGACCGACAGTGTATATGAGACATAAATAATTGTAGTAAAACAAAAAAGTTTACGCAATAAGTATTATAATAAACGTACATATCCTTTTATCTACTATCCATATCTTTATTTTAATATGCACACATATTATAGGTAGAGGTATGTACATGTAATTTATGTTTCATACATAGGTATAAATGTATACAAGTATTTTTAATTTCGGAACATTTTATATATATATTTTTTGCCTGTACGAGTATATGTATACACACACACATAAAAATGCTTCAATTTCGTATTATTACAAGACATAATAAAATATCTGCATGCTGTGTATGGATAATATGTATCATGATGAATAGCGAATTATTATACTACAATAATGGTAGTTGCTAGCTCATATTATTTATTACATATATTATTGCATTATGGAGTGCAGGAATAGAAATTTCCTTTGATGTATATGTATATATATGTGTTATGTATATGCATTATTTCATTATAAATTGTAACCGATAAACTATATCTCCTCTCTCACAGTGTATCACTCCGGAGAGCTTTGTTTCGATGTTCCGTCAACCTTGAGAAATATAAGGGTTAGATAGATGATACCGAGTATCATCATTTTTTCCTCTCTATCTATCCTTTCTTCATAAGAACTCGACTTTACTACATAGTGACAAGATTTCATTTTCTCCTACATTTAAAACTTTGTTACTAATTTGTAATCTTATCTTATTTAGTTTTGGATTTCTTGTAGGTACAAAAAGAACGTAAGTACACTCTTTTTTTTCTTGAATTATTTGTTAACATGTTTTATGTACAATAGTTTTCTTATATACTGTATACAAAATTATTTAGGAAAATTTCCTCTACATTTAGCCGGTAACAAAATGTAAATGGTATAGAAATAATGAAAATACAAAGAGTTTTGACATTTTCCCTTAGTTTACGTGAGAGTACATTTAGATACACATTACAAATATATAGTGTGTGTATTTAAAAGTATGTATATGATATATTGTATATTTTTAAATAATATTATGTGATCGTTTCTCATTCTAGGGAATATGACTATTAGCCATCAAGTCTCGTATTTGACATTAAATGTGCTTATTCAACTGAGACATTAAAACATGATACATATATATTATGTACAGACGTCTAGATTCTAGGCAGTCAAATTTTTTTCCGAGGAAAGTTATCAAATGTCAAAAGTTAATGTGCATGTATTAGTTTTAATTGCAACACGCATACTCTGTTTAAATGTGCATTATTTGTATACTTTATTCAGTTCAGTGTTAGTTGCAATAGAAAATAATGAAATGTGTATACGCACGTATTCCAATACAGAATTGATTAAGCGTGTTTGTCTCTTCTCTCCGTGTGATTTAGCTGACTTGAAACTTTTGTCAATTTTTAATTCAAAAATCAAACGTCATTAAAAGTTTGCTCTGAGCTTTGTTGTTGAATTAGAAGTTAGAATAATTTGAAAACTTTGGAGTATTATTAGTTAGTAGGCTAACCAAAAACAAGTTAGAGTAATATTAGAATATGCAAAATTATTGACATGGTTTATGAAACAAATTTTCAGTAGTAACAGTTAAGTAACAGCAATGTTTAATGACCTTGGACTTGTCTGATAAGTCTCGTTAATTACCATAATGTTTGATGTAGAAATGATTAAAAAAATACAAATCGGTATGTGTGTACATTATTATACACACTACATTTGGAAACTGAGCAAATAGATAATACGCACGGAAGATAGACAAATCGAGTATCTATAGAATATATATATATATACATGTAAGACAATACTGTGGAGTTAATATTAGTGACATTCCGATTCACGTATTTCTCGTCCGTACTGTACTGTAAAAACACACAACGGTTAGGTTACTTGTCAAATCAGTGAAAATTTCATTACATGAGTTCTATGTGTTCTATGCAACTCGTTACTTATATAATTTTTCGCTGTTTTTCATGGTTTGTACAAATGCACATTGATAAAAAGTACATTAATTACTCCGAATACAGTTAGCATACATAGACAAAATTTCTTTGATTGAAAAACAGATAATTTACATGTACAGTGAGAAATTTACATGTTGAAGAAAATGGACAAATTTTATGATGTTCATACTTCATACATTTGTACTTCATATACTTCAGTACTGGATGCACGTAACACGGAAACCCACAAACTTACATATTACATATACAATACGTCGTATTCCACGCTAAAATAATTAAGTATGTGGTTGTGTTGTCGTAAAAGTCATATTAAGTTGTTATATTTTTATTCTTCTATACATACAGTGTACTTAGGTACTAATGAATTTAAATACGAAACATAACAAGTACTTTTACTGAATATTCTTGCCTGTAACTACATACTTCGTACTATACTTCATCACCATCATCTGATATTCACGCTCAGAAAATTTTGACAAATAGGAATAGTTCGTATCGGTCAGCTCATCACATAAAATCACGTGAAAGAAACTGACAGTACTTATTACTTGTATACATATGTACATTATAGATAAGATATGTATGCAAGTATTTTAATTCTAATGTGATGGATAGGTAGATAGTATGTAGGGAAATAGCTGCATATTAGAATAAATATGTATGATACAATAATTTCCTTGGAAAAGTCATTATGTATATTATTATAATAGCATATCTTTTACATTTTTTTCCTTTTTAGCCTTTGAAACTGTGCTTGAAATACTCATACTGAAGGAAATTTACCAGTATGTCTTCAGAACCTCACAAGAAACGCAAGATGGGCTCTTCTCTGGAACAACTTAAAAATTACACGATCGTCGTTGCCGACACTGGGGACTTTGAAGGTATTACATATATTATATTATATACGTAAAATACATTAAAATCATAATAAATATGTCAATAATTATAAATTATGGTATTTATTTATTGCAACAATTAACCTAATAAGCAATCACAAACATTTTTTATTGTAAAACACTTTCTCCAGAAATTTTGTGCATGTACTCTTTTGTTATTGACATTTTTTGAATGAATGTGAAGGGTGTTTTGTTTTTTGTTTTACGTGCAACGATAAAGACTGTGAATTAAAATAATTTCTGCTCCCAGCATTTTTTTTTATGAGGAACAAGGAACAAGTGGCAAGTGTTGAAATAGTTTTTACCGGATTGAAAAATCAGCATTTTTCAGTTTTAGTTACAAAGTTAGTTGTAAAACTACTCCGAGCTTTGTAGTAAAATACAGTTCTCCTTTAAGTTTGTGAAAAGTATAGGTTTTTTTTACAAGGAAACATGTTACGCGTGACAGACTTTTTTAATGTGTATTTTTGTTTAATGTTGTAGCAATTCAAAAGTACAAGCCTACAGATGCAACCACGAATCCTTCTCTCATCCTGGCAGCAGCCAAGATGCCGCAATATGAACATCTTATTGAAAAGGCAATAGCTTATGGAAAGGATAATGGAAGTACTTTGGAAGAACAAGTTGAAGCAGCATCGGACAAATTATTTGTACTTTTTGGTAGTGAAATCCTAAAGATTGTTCCAGGAAGAGTTTCAACTGAAGTTGATGCTCGACTCTCATTCGATAAGGAAGCATCCATTGCTAAGGCTAAAAAGTTCATCCAATTGTATGAAGAAGCTGGAATTAGCAAAGATCGTATTCTTATCAAGTTAGGATCAACCTGGGAAGGTATTCAAGCCGCAAAGTAAGTACATATACTTTTAGTGGAATAGAAACTGTAACACATTTTTTTATCTCTTGGTAAAATTTGCATACTCAATAATTATTTATTATGTAAATATATTATGTATAATGTACAATGTACACATGTACACGTTATATTGAATTTTATCTTTTGGACATTCCAGAGTCTTAGAGGAAGAATATGGAATTCATTGCAACCTGACTTTGCTTTTCTCATTTGCCCAAGCTGTAGCCTGTGCTGAAGCTGGTGTCACTTTGATTTCACCTTTCGTTGGTCGTATTCTGGATTGGTATGTTGCCAATACTGATAAAAAATCCTACGAGCCTGAAGAAGATCCTGGAGTTAAGAGTGTCACCCAGATTTACAATTACTATAAGATTTTTTTTGTATAAACACACGGTAAAGAAACTATATATGTACAATGTACACTTGTATTATAAAATGCGTATTTAAGTATAATATTTAGTATTTAACTATATGACAAAATAATATAACATAAATTCTGTGTGGTTTAAGTATACGTAACATTTCACGACTCACTGCAAATACGCATACACTTGTGCTTATTATATTATACAGTAAACCTAATATACTTGTAAAATTTTATCGGTAGTAATTGAATAAATAATATATTAAATATTTAATATTATATACTTGATGTCCTGTTCTTGTTCTTGTTTGGTTATTTTTGACAGTGAATTAAGGAATCAAGGAACCAAAATCACATTAAGTTTTTTTAAAATGACTTTAAACGAGGAGAATTGCAGTTTTCAGTTTTTCCACCCAGTGCACAATACACGTGTGTGTTGCAACTTGCAACCTGTCCGATTTACTAGACAGAAAATCCCCAACATGAAAAGTCCATTCACCATTTACTTTTATAAAGTGTGTATCCTTGCCCTACGTCGTTATACATGTGTACAACATAATATGCTTCACTATTTTGATATCTTCACACTTACACTTGTAGCTCTATGTTACAACATTAGGGAACGCTTGAGCTATATGTAATATGTAATAATATGTATCTAGTTGACGATTTGTATTTATGTACTTGTACGTAGTACGTACTCGAAAGGGGGAAACGATGTAGGTTTGTGCCCGTAAACTTGTCTTTAAAAAAACTTTTATCACTAGTATTTTGTTAATTTTAATTTATCCTTTAGAAATATATTTCTGTCCCACAGTTTTAAGTCAAATTGTCAAACATATAATATTTCAGACAGTACCGGGTGTTTGTCCAAAACCCCCGTCAAATTTTCAATCGTTAATTTGGGAGGTAAAAAGACACAGTGTATGATATTTACACAATAATATTATACAGGAGAAGAATAGAATAAGGCAGCAAACTCGACGAAAAACTCACTAAAAGAGAGAGAGACTACATAACTAACAACTAGGATATCGTACCAGCACTCACTTTTAATGCTTCCATACACTGATGTTAGTACAAAAGTGTATAATATTTTGCATGCATGTACCTATGCATAGTATAGTTCAATCACTAGCACGTATATTATTATTATAGGGAGTAGAAAGTAGAAACGTAAGAGGAAAAACGTGCATGATGAAAAAAAAATGCTTTTATTTACGGTAGAAGAGGAGTACATCAACACAATAACAATTCAAGTGAGCAACTCTATACTCCTCTCTGTACGTAATAAAATTCATATTTAGCTTTAAGAGTTGAGCAGTGATGGAAGACTACTTTTGCACTTTATACGTACACACTACACACAATACACAATGTCAAACAGTAAACTACTTGAAGCAAACAAAGATTTAAAACAACTTTGTGTGTGCAATGCGGCGTATATAATATTTTTATAGTTTGTTGAGTTTTGAGTTGCATACCTATTTTTTGACACAGTCCAAATAGACATTACAAATATATTATAGCTATAGCTATTAGTTAGTCTAGTTTGCTGTTAAATGTTAAGTGGACAGTTGCATAATGTGAGAATAAACGCATAATTTCTTTGTGAATTATGCTTACTCTTCTGCTTTGTGCTTTATGTGTAGTTGCGCTTATGCATGTAAATGTGTATGTACATAGATATATACTATGTATATGCAATATTCACACTGATACAGAACAAGAAAATCATTTATAAAGTTCAGGAAGTATTGAGCATCATTCACATGATACACAATATAGGAAAACTATACACATGTATACCTGACACACATTCATTCTTAAATGCATTCTTAATGTATACATCGTTTAATGTCATATGGTCTCTTTATTAGTATTAGTATATTATGTCAACAACAAGGAAGCAGTATGGGTATTATGTTGTATTAAATATGAAATCTACCTAATACATTATTTGGTCTATATACTTACACTGTACACTGTACACATTACACACTGTACCTTATACCTAAACTGAATCTTTGACCAGAAAATTTCACACCTTCAAATTTTTGTACTGTTATAAGTTACAACATTTCAAGTTCCAATAATGTAGTATGAAGAGCATAAGTATGTACATACATTGTAAATATTAAATACCTTTAAGTTTTTCATTCTTTTCCTCCATATTCATTTTCATTTCAATATCATACCATTTTATCATCAGAACTGTACGGGTAAAGGTATTTGTAATGTAAAATTGACGCAGTCATGATTTTTAAATCGGCCCAAATTTCACACATGTATTCTCCATCAAAAATGAGCTGAACCAGCCGCCGGGAAAAAAATTAATTTTCACCTGGAAGGGCGTGGGGGAGGT
>JAQGBH010005540.1:0-14138 GCA_034698265.1 Sminthurinus aureus | reverse complement strand
GGGAACACGAATATGACCACTAGAATGCTAACTTAGAAACCATCCAGGGGACCTCCAGCTTTTAAAAAGAAATTCTGGTATATATATGTACACGTTTTGAAACTAAAGAAAAGGAAGAAAATGTAATAAAACATTGTTAATAAGGGTGTAACATACATATAACACAGTAGGCGTATATTATCTATATATACATAGAATTAATGTATAAACAAGAAATAATTATTGATATAAAATATGAATGCTTGTTATTTATAGACATAAAATATTATTAGCAATGAGTATCATATATTATTATAGTATTTTTTTCTTGAAATATCTCTGTAAACTACTGTATAGTATTCCATAAGCTATAAACTGTAAATATGGACTCAGAATTCCAGATTCCAGGATTCAGTATTTATTCCTATATAATTCCGATAATTCCAAAAGTCTCCAATAACACAAGTAGCCAAAAAAACACCTACATTAAATAAATTATGCATTATGTATATGTGTAGCTGTAGTCATTTAGTCATTGTGTAGAGTTAATTGTTATTGGAATTCTATATCTCTCTATATATGTGTACACATTCACGCTATATATATATTTACTATATTACTTACACTTTACACGTAAAAAAATGTGGTATTAAAAACTGAATACCACTTTTAATTTTCCATTTTTACTTCAAACACTCTGTCCCCAAATCATCAAAAATCCAAAAGTACATTATAAAAATGATGTACGTATTTATTATTCATTGTGTATTTACTTCGTATTTCCTATATATATATATATGTAAACATACCTTTCAATCTGTGTATATGTATTTCATTCAATGCATCTCCGTTTTTTAGCATTGTTACATTTGTTGTTCTGCTTAGCATTAATTAGTTCTATAGCCTATAATATAAAACATATTACAATGTGTACAAGAATATTTCATCAGTTTTTCTCTACTTGTTTAATCCACTACAAGAAACTATAAAATGATGAAAATGCACATTTTACTCTCAAAAGAAGCAAACTGAAAAATCTCGAAAAATGATTAAATATTTAAATTCCCCCATACATGTATAATGCATAAAATTATAATGTGTGTTACATATGTTACTTAAGTAGTAATATTATATCGTTATACATATACTAAATTATATAAATCACATAATATTTATTCTCATCACACATATGCTCAACGTTCATCGTGGCTCAATATATATATTACATTTAAATAAATTTATACATTATGAATTACATTGGTGATGATCAAAAGAGAACAAGAAAACACTAAAACAGTATCACCTGCATTAAAAAATTACCTACACTTGTTAATTTGGCCAACAAAATAGTAGTAATAATTATCAATGAAAATTGGAAACTGAAAAATAATTATTCAGAATTCAGACACATTTTTTAAATTCTAAATGGTTTTTTCATTCTGTCGTGTGAAAATGTTCAAAAAATTTATAAAAATGTATCATTAATCAGTAATCGATAGTCACTGAAAAATGTACATGAAGATTACCGCAAATTACTTTGAATTTTGAATCATTAATTTTATGAAGGCGATACATTTTACTAGCATGTACTCCCATTGAGAATAATATCTTTATACCTAATAGTTGAAATTCATGCATAAATTTGCGACACCTTATAAATTGTAATATTATAGTATAATATAATCAATAATTAGTTATATCTTTTGAAATATGTGTCTAAAAAATGAAAAGGAATGATATGGAAAACGAAAGGTTGTATTCAAAAACGTTTCAAGATAAAAACGAGACACATTATTTGTGAAACAGGGACAAAAAATTATTTCACTATAAGAGTATAGTATTAAATAAACTTGTAATCTAATAATATATACATACATATATACGATTTGCTCATTCAAATTTTAAGCATAAACAATTATATTATACTATTGAAATCTATCATTATATACATTATGATTGTGAAGAATTTTAATTATATAATGTAATATACGAAATGAGAGTGTCTATAAAATCATTATATGATTAATGATTATGAATTATGAAATTTGATTGTGTTAAACAATCTTTTATGTATTCTAACTAATTAAACACACGTTAGCACAGACTTTACTATAATTATATATGTATAAATAGACACATACAATATTATTAATAATTATTACAATTATGTAGTAGGTTCTTACGAGATATTAATCTATGTAAATATATATATTTGTCAGCTAAATATCATAATAATATTAATAATTATAATTATTATTGCTCCTACTGTGTAAAACATAAATTAAAGCATAAGAGGACGAAAACTAATCCTAAAATGTATATGTATGTACATAGAATACATATTTAATAATGATAAATATGATACATAAAACAGACACACCTCTATACGGAAAGAAAATAAATATATAACTAAGAACTAAGAAGATGAAAGGTATAAGGTATAAAACAAAAGAGTTGAGGGAGAAAAATTATTGTAAGATATCTCATAAATGAATAACACACACACAACACTTGCATAATAATATACATGTACGATATAAAAGTTTAAAAAATAATTTGTTGTAATTTAATGTAATTTAAGGTTAAATCTAGTCGTAGGTCTTGTTACATGCTAAATGATAAATAATAATTCATAAAGTAATATAAATACTGCTAAAACTGCTAACTTTACAAATGGTTCTGCATTGTATACACAGTGTATAATCAAGAGTATAGAAAAATAGTAATAATTGAAGAGTAAAAATTATTACGACTATTAATACTACACATTATAAATAAAATACTGAATAATGAATGAATCAGAGAGAAAACTTCAATAAAATATTTAAAAATTCAAAGAAAATAATTTCGCGTTCACGGTTTCCAGTTTCAATCTTATTTTTCAGTGTAAATACTTGCTGACAAGTGATGAACTTCACAATTTCGTTGAAATGCTTTCATTCTCATAATTTTTCATGCAATTTGTCTTGAGACCGGAATTTAGTATGCACTGCTAAATATTCATGTAGCACTGTGCATTTTTACTTCCTTTTATCAATACCTATCGTAAATCGTAAACCTCGTGTTTATCTGCTTTCCCTTCATGAAGATACATATATGTACATACTATAGTATATAGGTACATACTATAGTATATGGACCGCAAAAGATTTTATATATATGTACATGTATTTTACTAGGTACTATAGGTATAGACTTTTTCTTCCCTATTTTCCTTGTCAAATTCCTTGAAATTTTCAAAAGTATTAATAATTCATAAAAGTGCACAGGCATGATATAATAGTATGGAAAATAAAATTCAATTTTAGTGTCACATTGTTCACGGTCCTAACTCCCAACTTTAGATTTCTTGTCATTTTTGTATCAAACATCAAATATCGAACTTTTTCTTGCATTTTCCTAACATTAGCACTCATATAGAACATATTATAATATAAATACAGAAGAATGGCCTACGTGTGTGATGTTTAAGCAGTCTTATCCTCATATCTCATGTACAATGTACACAGGGAACTTTGTATATGAGATATGAGTCACCACTTCATTTACATGTTGGTTTTTTTATTCTGTCTCCTTAATTTGCTTATCACCATTTCATTATGTATACTTTTACATTTGATATTCGACGTATAATAATATATGCAACAGTTTCAATTCTCCATTCAAATTCAATGTTAACGTAACATTCCAGTTCTGTGTACAAATGCAGTAGGTAAGAATGAACACCTTGAACTTAACCATAATGCGTTCTTAGTTCTTGGAACAAATTTAAAACGTATAGCATATACAGTTAAGAGTTATTAAGATAAAATAACAAGTAAAAGCAACAGATAATTATACAATTTTTTCAAAGATTTCCATTCTGTAGTTTTGAGTTCTAGAGTCTTAACCTCAAAGTTTTAACACTGTTTTTCACTCTTCTATTTTACTATATGCATTACATACACGATACACACCAGAAAAGAAACAGAGAAGAAAGATAACAAATAACGGATTAAAAAATAGCATGGTTTTTCTCATATTCATCAGTTTTTGATTAGATTTGATTCGACATTCAGAATTCGGCCTCTCGTGCACTTCTTACTTTTATACACACACTCGAGTTTTCTATCAGCTTTTCATATCGAAAAGTAAGTACCTTTTAGATTCCAGAAATAACTTGATAAACTGATTGCTGTGTCTTTTGGTGAGAATTTCTTTTGAAAAAATTTGTCCTACGTGTGGTGTGTAGAAAATTTACATCTGAGCAAAAATATTATCGTATTTTATCCAAATTAATGTCAAGTTCACGTAGAAAAGGAAAAAACGTTTAGTGTGAGCAAAACTGTAGCTCACCTCAATCGTTTAGAAAAGAATCTTAGTTTATTCCAAGCTCCAGTATTGACAGTTGACAGTTTACAGTATTTAGTACGGTGGTTTCTTTTTTACTCAACGATTCAAAGACAAGACAAAAGTGGAAAGTGAAATTATTTACCTATATGTGAAAGTAAAGTGAATAGTGCATAGTCGTTAATGTTGTAATTTTTCTCTGTAGATACTTTTTGTGATTTGTATATTGTACCGTTTCATAAAACTAAAAACGGCAAATGAAACAAAATATTAACTGGTTACGAGTCGTAGTTCATCTTTCGAAATTTTGTAAATAACCTATAAGTACTACAGCAATGGCAGCGAGTAATGATGTTCCAGGAAATGAATTTTCTAATGGTAACAGTTATAGTCCAGATTTCACAAGTGTAGATTATCTAAATCACAACAAAGTTCATGTAGCTGTAAAGTCTTCACCAAGTGACTCTAATAAAAGCTACTTTTGCCGTATTTGTCATGAAGGTATTTTTTTATATAATAATTATTCTAAATTCTAACTTTCGATAAATGTTTTTATCTGAAACTTTGTCTTTAGTCTTTTCTACTACAAGAGTATGAACAAATAAATTTTCTGTTTTCTATCCGTAAAAATACAGGAGATACGAGTGAAGCTTTGGTTGCTCCATGTAAATGTACTGGAACTGTGGCTCTCATCCACACAACATGCCTTGAACACTGGCTCACCACATCAAATTCAGATCGTTGTGAAATCTGTAAAAATTCCTATAAAATTACAAAGGAGCCCAGATCCTGCGTTGAAGTATGAAATACTTGATCATTATCATTTTCTCCTTTATTATATCAGACATTATTTATTATACGATCCTTAAATACTGCATATTATAAAACATTGAGAATTGAGATGAATCTAATATAACGTCTAATCAAGATTTTTCGTTTCATTTGTCTCCTGGTAGTATTTTCATGATTCTGGAAATCAGTGGAATGTGAGGAATTTGATCGCGGATATAATTTGTTTCTTTCTCCTCACACCCCTCCTCATCGTCTCAACCTATTTGTGTGCTTTGGGAGCAAATCAGTATTTTATGAAAGAACGTTGGGAGGCTGTTGGGCTCGTCATATTATCTCTCTTCCTTTTGGCTGTGTATTTTACGTGGTGTCATGTTACAACTAGGTAAAAATCTACATTATACATACTTCGATTTTGAATATATTACATTATTTTCCTATCTGTCCACAATCCGCAGTATTCAACATCCAAAATATATAAAAATGATATATTACATTATTATATGTAAGCATGTACAGCTTGACTAATTTTTATAATATTGTATAATTTGACGCATTTATGAAGATTCCATTTGAGTACTTGGCAATCTTGGCGAAGAACAAATCAACAAATTCGTCTTGAGCCTTTCCATGAAACAAATTGTCCAAATCCAAAGAACAATAGTATTGTCAACAAGATTCGTTGTAAAAGACAAAGGCTTCTTCGAGATCGTCATTTAAATTTTAATCGAGCCCTAGCATTGGAAACGGTGGGAGTTCATAGTCCATCCACTAACATTAGTCATATCAGTGGTTCTCCAGCGGTAATAGCTGTAGTTCCACATTCAACACACATTCAACAACCATCCACTTCTTTCTCTTCTACGTCTTCATCTGCGTCTCCACAGAATAACAGTAACAATAATTTAAAAACGACAACAATCAGGTCAACATCTATGACTACATCTGTTCCAGCTTTTGTTCAACATCAATCTAGTCAAATTCAAAATCATAATTATGATCATCGTACAAGTACAGTAACAACAACAGTTGAAAGAGCTACGACCACTACGACAATTATTCAACCTCCAAATAATGTCACCGTCAACTTGAACTTTAATGAAATTCCCAGGGAACATCGAGGATACCTCAATTACAACTATGTAGATAATGAAAGTAGTAGTGATGACGTTGCAGGAATTAATGCAAATCGTAATCGTAATCCTATAAATTGCCATCATCTTCGCTATTTTCCTAATCCGGGTCATTCTAGTCAAATTCAAAATCAAAGTCAAATCCCAGGGTATGTTCAAAATTTAAACTACTCCAGAGAATCCAATATCAATGAGAATAATAATACTTCTATTACTACTAATCCGTATTATCGAGATCAAGATGGGAGTGAAGAAGAGGAAATATCCATTACGGAAGAACAGTTAGATGAATCAGATACAAGTCGCATGATAACTGTTTGAGTTTTTAACCTCTTTCTATTTTTGGAAATGATATTATTGGATAGTAATTTTTCCCCCCTTTTTTTACTATAACAATCATTATTACTATTTCCATATATGATTCATTATTCATTGCTGCCAAAATACATCTGTCAAAAATCTATTATCCATATAAATGTTCAAGTTATAATGGTGAAATCCAGGTGAAAAGGGAAAGAAGGGAAATGTACGATATATTATATGTGACCAATAAGTTATCAATGCCTATTATACCTATTACTTTGTCAAAGATTAAATGTATCCATACTAATTATTGTGAGCATTGTAAATTTTAGTACACTATTAAATAATAATTAACTGATTATAGATAATGCTTAAATATTTTAAATTTTAAAACCCCATAATATAGAACCTTTTGAACCAAAACTCGTTAGCAATGTCAAATATTTTACTACAAAGTTTCTCACATATGTAATAACAAAGAAGAATTATTGCCATTACACAACTAGCACACGACATTCAACTATTATTATTATTTATGGAAACTGAAAATAAAATATTACCATGAGAGAAGTATTTTTAATTTAAAAGGCTGAAAATTTGTTAAAGAAAAACTTTTGTTTAAGATATTTTATTCCATATTATTCATTTAACTGTAAAATGCTATACATATTTTACTATAATATGCTATGTAGATCTTTTCTGTTTCATTGTTAACCTCATCGGCTCTGAATTAAAGGAGCGTAGCTAGAGCTTAAAAATTGAAATTGGTATATGTTAACCGACCCTCCTGATCCCAAATCCGGGTCGGTTGCCATAGTAACGGTCCATGTTAAAATTTACGCAAAGACGTAAAAATACGTCCATAGTGCCGATGAGGTTAACAACTAACAACATCTCCAATTACACAATTTAAAAGGTGTGTAGTAAAAAGTTTAGTTCTATACAAATTATGCGTGCTTTATCATCGACATTACATTACATCATTATAATACATATAATACTTTAAACTTTAAACGTTATTATAATAATAATTACTGGCGATTTTTCAAAGTTCATACCATAATAATAGTATTTTATGTAATTTCTTAAGTTTTGATTCATTTCTGACGTATTTTACTATGCATCATGTTATAAAATGATTATAATTTTAATCACAAGTACAAAAACATGCATATATAATGTCATTTTTTAGAATGTGACCGTCTCGAGTTTCAACATTATTTACTTTACAAATGCACCTCAGAATAAAATTGAATAGACTGTAAAATTATTATCCTATACCCTATATATACTTTCTTTTAGTCTGTATGAGACGATAGAACTAGAATCATATTGTATTATATTGTAATAATATTAAACATTTAACATTAAACAACCACTTGGTACAAATTAGAAGCTGCTCTTCACAATTCTCTCTCAATTCTCATACAGTGTACCATCAATTATTATCAATAATTATGTGATTCTGTAGTCTCTGTAAACTAGAATTTTTCCTATTTTATATTTTAATTTTCTAATTTTTAAATGCAACACATGTACATAAATAATAATGTTAGTGTTTTTTTTATACTATATCAACCAGAAATACTGATAATTGTGATTCTTGGACTCGTGTGTTGTCAGAATATTTAAGTGGTTCGTATTCTATATCCAAGAAGTTTATCTTAAACTAATAAAAATCATTATACTACCTATTTATGTACCTCTAATATGGCAATGACCGTATCATATAACCGTATCACAGATTTTCAACATAGTTTCATATGGTTTTAGCCTAGTAACATGTATATTTTAAAGTTATAACATCATCATTCAATTAATATTATACCATTCATTCATGGTTTTCTGTCGTCTTAATAGCTTCATCATCACTGGATCAAAATAGCTGCATTTTGTCACCACCATGTTTATTTTTAATACATAATTTATGAATGAGCTCATATTTTTAGTTTGATCACAAACTATTTCGAGAACAAGAAACAGTTATGGATAAAAAGTCCTAAAAAACTTAACGAGATATTATGTGATCCATCAACAAGAAAAAAGACATTGTAGTTGTACTTCGAAAGATGAATGTATATTAGTGAGAAACACGAAGCGAACCTACTTCAATTAAACATACTAAAAATAAATGCAAAACAAAAATGAAGTTGATGAGAAAGACAATAAAAAATGCTTCTATATAATAATAAAAAATAAATATATATAGAAATAGAACCAGAGAAGCATTTTCAATATTGTCTTGTATAAATTTTACAGATAGCATAATATCTCGTATCCTAAATGCATGCCCAAAAAGAGACATAAGTGAATTAGTAAAAGTTTGTATTACTAATTTTTGTTCGCTGGGAAGATACTGCCTATAAGTATATGTTGCTAGTAGAGCTATGTATGTATAATAAAAAAAAGTATTGTTACCCTATATATATTTAAAACATTTTTGTTTTTCCCTAGGTATCCTCGTCTTAAATAAAACAGAATCGACTCGGTACTGCGTGTACATAAGTGGTGTGTAGCCGTACACCTGAAATATAAAATCATAATATAAAAAAAATGAGATATTGAAGACAATAATTAATTACACATTCCTTCTATACAAAAAAATAATAATATATATATATAATATTATGATGTATTTACTCTCTGTAAATTAACATGGTAAACTTTACTAAAAGAATAAACAGTAGGAAACTTATACCTTTGTAAAAAAGTTTATACAATGATGTCTTTCTTGAAAATGAGAGTCGTCCTCTGATAAAGTTACAGGACAGCCAGGACATCTAAATGTCCACCTGTTTTTAAAACACATGTATAAAAATCATTTAGTTGTCAAAATTAGAGTGACGCCCGTAAATTAATTTGAAGTACATGTAAACTGAATATAATTTCCAAAACAGTGAAACAGGTTTTAAAAAAAGGGTGTATTGTCAAGCTAGCCTACCTGGATGTAACCTGTAAGGGAACAAAAGAGTCACCATTAGATTGTCTTTATAATATACAATTTACATAGTAAATAATAATGAAAATACATCATTTGATGTTGTCTAGATTTTGATTAACAGCAAAAATAAAAAATTACAATATCCTTTGTACCTTAACTGGAGGTTTTCTTGTCACATGAGAAACTAGGAAATTCATAGCTATATCTTCACAATTCATAAGTTCATCAACTTTCTCTCTAATGGCACTTGGCATCTCATACGTATACATGTAGGAATAAATTTTGTGATAAAATGCAGCACCTATAAATTTTTAGAATTAAAAATTGTTGTAAATTATTGTAGACATGAATTTATATACATTTTTCATAAATAATGCCATATAACATAAAACATTTAGCTAACTTGTAAGAATATATATTATGTACTACAAGTTTACATTTCTTATATATTACTTATATTATACCTGTAAGAACCATGGAGAGTTCACATGAATAATTAGAATTGTATAGCCATCCACCAAAATTCAAGTCCCATGCATGAAATCTTCCTGGAAATCCGACTACACGATCACGATTTTCTCTCCATACTCTAAACCCAAAGACAATCTCATCATGACGAAGATGAGCATCATCATCAATACTTAAAATTGCTTCTGTCTCAATCACATCAAAAGGTAAAAACCGATTATTCAAACTATTTTGGTCTGCCTTTACAATATGAAGAGGTACTCCAATATCTGGCCATTTTAAATCAGGTGATGGCATTTGAGGAGAATTCCAGACAACCACTACACGATTCAAATAGGGGAGAGCATATAATCTTTGCAGAGAGTTCATTAATACTTGTTCCCTCTCATATGTGAGCATGACGACTGTAAATTGTTCTTTAGGTAAATTTCCTCCAAGAGATTCACTAAATTCCCTTCCCGAACCACCGGCGCCTGAAGCAATTGGCCGAAAACCAATTGAAGATCCTCGGAATTTTGCTTCTGAAGGCATCAGCACGTCCCACGGTGTAAATGGATATAATTTAAATGGTTGATAGTGTACATTCCATAAATCATATTTTTGTAATGAGGTTGTTGAGAAATTCCTAACAAAACTAGCAGATGGATATGCAGATTCATTTGGTCCTAAATTCTCTTCATCTTCTGGGTCCACAGTAAAGGAATCAAGTTTCAATGGCTATAAAGTTTTTCAAAAAAATAAATAAATAATAAAAATAACCAAGTTTTTTTTTTTATATAAATGCACAATTGTAGTAGCACCACTAATTTTTAATCAAATGAAAGTTCTTAGATATTATACTGTGTGTAAATACCGTAACTAAAAAGTCAATACTGATAAATTGATAATTAATTAAAATAATTATTCTTGTAAAAGTATACTCAATACAAAATAAAATATATATATTATACACTTACCGTAAAACTTGAATTAAAAACACTTGGTGATGATGCTTCTCTATACGGAATGGGTGCTAATCCAATTCTGGTCCTTATAGTTGCCAACAAGGTATCTAAAATTTTCTGAACTGTACTTAAATATTTTTCAAAAACTAATCGTCCATTCTTCCTTAAAGCGAGAAGATCTGAATCCGTAAAAGATTTGAGGAAATAATGCATTTCACTAATACGGGAGGATGGTAACATGATTAGGATTTTAGACCAGTCAATCACTTCACTAAAAGGAGGTGTAAATCTTGATCCAATGACTAATGGAATAGAACCATGTTTTAAACTTTCAAAGAGACGAAGTTGAATAATTTGACTACTCTGTATTTCAAATTGTTCTGGAGGAAGAAGAATAATGGAAAATGTAGAATCAAGTAAAAGTCTTGTCCTTAATAAATCATTTTCACAAAGACTTGATACTCTCTTTGCAATTGTATCAGCTTGATTTCCATTTAAATTATTATTATTTTTTAATCGACTTGTTGGTGGATCACAAGAGAATTGAAAAACAAAAGAAAATGCATCTTCTTGTTGAATTTTGAGGAATTCGGATTGAAGTGATGGTTCTGTTTCACCACCCAAATAGGTAGCAAGATATTTTCTCTTGGCTGGAACAACTGGTGGTAAATGAGACCAAACTTCTCCTGACGGACTTGCTTTCTCCCAATGACTCATCTTTTTATTATTAAATTATATAAAAACCATTATTAGTATTGCATATTAGGTGAAACTAAAATGATTTTTAATCATTTTATTACATATGACATAAAAAAAGTGGAAAATAGTAGTAGTATAAAAATGATTGTAAATATCTATTTAATCTCACCACAACATCAAAATTTGGGCGGAAGAAAGATTGTCCCACATTTTCTGTCACAAGTATTGCTCTTCCTAAATCTCTTGTCATTGAAATTGTCTCTTCACTATTTACATTAATATTATTATTATTTATATTTTTAATACTAGTTTTTCCTACTATTTTATTATTCAACCAATTTTCAGTCTTTTCTAGACATTGTCTCCAAATCAAATGATTTCTTCCATCTCCGTGCCAATGTGGAAGATTCAAAAGAATGGAGGAAATTTCACTATTGGCATTACTACTAGTACAACTTTCACTATCAATAATAACTACATATACACAAGCTTTTAAAGGATCTTGAGCCAAATAATGATTTTCAGATAGGAGTTGATGAAGAAGTTTCACATTGGTCAAATGACGTTGATATAAGGAATCGGAAGTCACATTCCTCAAATGATTACTATTTGACAATAAAATTGGAGGGTATAGGTAGAAGGAAAATCGAGAAGAGATTGGACATAGTGAATAGTCAAAACAAGAGTCCATTGTACAAAATCTATTACTTAATGCGTTAACTTTACTATGTATTATATTATTATTATTTGAATTATATCCTCCAGACAATGAAGGATGGATAGGGATTGATCTCAAAGGTAATAAAGGTTTAGGTCTTCCTAATCTTGGAGTATTTCTTTCCATTGCCTCCTTCTCAGCAACTTTTGCCTGTTCAAGAGACATTTGAAGTCTATCCAATTCATTTCGTCGTCGTCCTGCTTCACTTTTAGCTTCATCTAGTCTTCGATTAAAAACAGCTATTTCTGTCTGTAGTTTTTGTCTCTTGGCTTCTAAATCTCGGAGTTCAATGGATACACTTCTTTTTATATGGAGAAGTTCTTCAATTCTCTCTTTCAGCTCACGTCCCTTCAATTTATCTACATCCTGAAGAACAGAAACCCAAAGGGATGGAATTTCTTCTGGTGTCCTTATATTTTCATCTCCTACCTACATGTTATGTAAAAAGAAAAAGCATAATAATTATGCTTATACATACTAAATACAGCATGATTGATAATTTTTATTATAATTTTCGTAAATCAACAACAATTCTGTTGAATATTATATATATTATATATAATATATTAAATTATATATATTATATATAATTTTGATTTATAAATCACAGTGTACAATGTACAATACAAATTACAAATACAAGAGAGTTTATTTAAAGTACCTTTGTCAAATAGTAGTGTGTCAATAATGGAATGAATAGAAGGACGAGCACGACCAATATGATTATCTTGTGAGTTTTCATTATGTCATTATAATTGTAATTAAAATTGAGATTGTGAAAAAACTTTGATGTTATTACAAAATTGACAAAAGTGACCGGTGATCTTTGATTCATAGATGTTGTGTAGATTTTATATACACTTTTGGATGGTATTTTTTAGTATCCCATTATGACAATAGTTTTCTTGCCACAATGTCTTCATTACAAAAGACATTGGGTTAATTATTTTAACTCGAAAATTGAAAAATTAACTATTTTTTAAAATTCTCAAAATCACACTTTTTTTTTTTACTTTTTTTGCAAAATTTTCTAGCTTCGAATTTGGTCACTCGGAGTAAGGAAATCGTATGCGATCAGAATTTATTCCAACACGCAAAAACGTGTGTGTGTTCATTGTGTGTGAGAGAGACTGTAAAATTTTTGTCCAATCAAAAAAGAAATACGAGACATTTTATGCAGCATGATAATATATAAATAATGGACCTTTACATAAATACATGAAAAACAGTAATAATTTCATACAAAATGCTCACGCAATTGAACTAACTTATGTAAGTAGTAAGACAAATGAACATTCAGTTTTATTTTTATGAAAAAAAAGAAGAAAATGATCAGTTTAATCCCAGTTTTGCTCGCACTACATTTACATATTCATCCCATTGAGTTTGATAAAAATTTACAAATTTCACTTCCAAGTTGTTTTGCTTTGCAAAATTTCGTACAGAAAAATATCTTCGTAAAGCTCGATGTTCAGAAGATTTGTCTAATTTTTGCTGACTCACAGTTGACAGGTCAATGCGCCCTTGTTGTTCCAAAACTAAAAAACTGTACCTATGTAAACCTGTAATATGTAAATGTATTAAAGAAGTTATAGATAAAACATAATTTTCCTTGGAATAAATTTTCAAAAGTATTTACAAATATAATTATTAATTATGTACAATTAAGGGATCCATTATAAATTTTTCATTTGAACTCGCAAAGAAAAATCTTTGGAACACCTCAAAGCCCAAACGGCTGAACGGATCTTCATGATACATACACCAAAAAATAGGTAAAGCATAGGCAAATTTGGTACAATCTATGAGAATCCTCGACTCCATCATCTTCGAGG
>JAQGBH010005539.1:0-14139 GCA_034698265.1 Sminthurinus aureus | reverse complement strand
TGATGATTTTGGTGTTGGGAAATTCTTGATGGACGTTTCATCGCATCAGCCAACTTTTCTTGGTAATTTTCATAGTCAAAAGCTTTTCTCATTTCTCAGCGTGTGACGATTCGCCTGTTTTATGCTTTCGCTGTCGCCTCTTTTACTCTCAATTTCTCTTGGAAATGCAGAAAATACTTTCTCTCTCTTCCTTCTCCAGTCTCCGTTTCTTTTGTATGGCGAACAACGCAATTGCGTTGCTCAATCTCGTTGCATCGAGAACTGAGAATCGAGTTGATGATAATTCATTTTCCTTGCTTGTGCACACACAAAATATCAATTCCAATTAATTCCATTTCTTGTTTCTTGGGAATCGGATCAAGGGAAAGCAAAGAGTGAAAAAAGAAAAATGAAAAACAGCGAAAGTGAGAAAGGTTTTTACTACACGAAACATCAACCATCAAACGCGGACGTTACTCGTAAAACATGCTTTTTCACACAGTACAGTGCACACTGATTTTATGATCTAGCCATTTTATTGTGTCATGACGATTTGGATGCATTGTCAATTGTCATGCCAAAGTGTCGTAATATTTATAGAGTAGTATGACATAGTTTCATCCTGTTTGTGAAGTACGCTTTACTTTACACGCGAATGCAATTTTCATTTCGCTTCCTGAATTATACGAGCCAATGAAACTGAAGTCGGTTGAAAGTAGTGAGCAACAGAGCTAAAATAAAAAATAAACACCTAATGACAAATGAGCTGAGTGATGGATAAAAACTCGGATGCATAAAATTTAAATGTACGGCACACTCCTCGCCATCTCCAGTAGTTTATTAAAGATCAATGATGCCAATTAAAAACTCGGGAACAAAGTTTATCAACTATGTTTTTTACTTTACATTTTTATGGCTTTTATTATGTCTTTAACTTTAAGATGCTTTTTTATTTGCTATTTACGCGTAAAAATTTGTATTTCAATTTTCAAAAATTTATCATTTTTATTTGAATACTCTGGTAGTAAAAATCGGCCATTTGTATTTAATAGGTAACTTTTCGTTATACATTTTGTTAGTTAACAATCCGCAAAGTTTAATTGCACATCCTCACATGTTTTTTTATTATTATACCATTGGCATTGGGATATCTTGACAAATCAGTTCTTTGGGAAGTGGAGCCTTGATTACGAGGATTTTCCCCATGGGATAGAAAATAGCTCGGAGTTCTTTTATATCCACATTCAGAGGGAGGACAAACTGCCTGGTGATGACATTCGTCACTCTGGATGTCTCCTCTTCCTCCTGTTGCGTCTCCACATCAATGGCGAGGACTCGACCCGATTCCACATTCACAGAGATGCCGAGAATATCTGAATCCTTCCCAGTGTACACGCTCACAGAGTATTCTCCAGCCTCGACGTCAGTGTGAACGTGAGCTTTTGGTCCCCGCCAATTTTGGTCATCATTATTCCTATCATTATTAATATTATTATTATTGTTCTCCCAGTTTCTTAGAGGAAAAAGATGGTTGTGGTTGTTGTGGTTGATTTCAATCTTTGCCGTTTCAATGGGAACGTGTGTTACTGGAAATCTAGGTGATTTGATCAGGTTCAGATGGTTGTTATGACGATGGTGATGTTGAGACCAGGAGAATTTTTTCGTGTCCTGGGCAAAATATCTCGCCGGGATTGAATACACTGTTGTTGTTGTTGCTGTTATTGGTATTGACATTGTCATTGTCATTGAAGCAACATGCCTAGTGCCATTCTGCAATAGTTTGGATGTATTCACGACTGAGGACAAAATAATCCTTGCTGTTCGACTTGTCGTCATTTCCTACAAAAAGTTATAAAACATGTTAAAATAACCACTACCAATTTTTCAACAATAATCTTCAGATTCTAAAATGTACAAAAAATATTATTGTGGCAAATTGTATTGTATTGTGTTAGAAGTTAGAAGTACCTTTAATTTTTCAAAACGATGTTGATGCACTTGATAGTTTTTAAAGCTGGCCAAAGCTATGATCAAACGTTTAAACGTCTGAATTATGAAGTTGATCGTTTATCCGTCGCTTGTTGGTTTGTTTGAATTTGAAATGAGATGTGTTTTTGTTGTTCGATAGAAAGAAAATGCACAAAATACAAAATACAAGTTTGTTTTTGTTAGTCAAATCCTGTCCAAATTCCGTTTCACTCGTCACGTAGATGGTAGGTGATACTAGATAGATGGTTATTATTATTCCTTATTCTACGCACCAGAACCCAGAACGTGTAGTGAGCATCGTGCACCTAGTGCTTTGATCGTGTGTTGTATAATGCCTCTAATGTCTGATATGCCATAATACACACCACCACTATACCCTATGCATCTCCTACTACTAGAGAAAAACATGTTTACATGTTCTATATTTTGTATTATGACCCTTCTCTGTTCAATGCAGGATGCAGGCATACTCTTAAAACTATTTACACATTCTCTGTGCGTGTAGAATGTAGAATAATATAGAATATAATAAATACGGAAGGAGAATATGCTCGATGTAAGTATACGGAATGAATACGATAGTTACTAGGTAGTCCCTTTTCTTGCTTCCCCTCTAATCTTTGAACCTACCTACCTAGAACCTAGACTACGCACTTTGGTTTCTTACTTTTCAATGCAGGGCTTATACAAAATGCATAATAATATTATATATATACAAGATACAAGCATAGGTATGAAAATACAAAGAAAGAGACTTTACATATTGTTGACTGGGAAGTCATAATATTCAATGTTTACAAATAGTTTAATGAGTTTGTTTTAATCTAATCAAAAATGTTATTGTATAATATTTTGTATCTTGGTTTAGTAGTTTAAACATTAAATACTGTAGAAAAACAAGAGTTTATATCCTGAATCATGAACACAAAATGATGATAATAATTGATAAATAAACTATAAAGTAATAAAATGTGCTTTCCAGCTTTCAGTCGTTGTAGTACATCATAATATATATGTAAAGTTACAAAATTTCAATAACAATAATAAGAATTATTCTTATTATTATTATTACTTGTATTAGTTGTATTTGATAATAAATATTATTAGTAATGTGTAATTAGTAATATTTTGATAGTGTAATAAATAATAAATAGTAAGAAAAAAAAATTGTTTGGATTTTAGATGGGAAAGCGAGCTTTGGCCCAATGAGAAATTTTTCCCAATGCTCGTTTCAACTCCTCATGCGATGGACTTTTAAGACTGACAATGAGATCATCCTTAAATGCGAGTGTATCATTGGTTGACATTTCCATAGTAACTCGATAATTATTCTTGATACTTTTCATGAGACTGAGGAAACCTTCAAGTGGGTGCTTCTTTTTCTGTTCAGCGGCTCCTCCCTCTTCGTCCTTCTCTACTTTACTTGGATTTTCTGTATTTCCTTCAGTTTCATCCTCTTCCTGGATTACACTTTCTTCATCTTTAGTATACCAGAATTTGGAAGGGATATGGAAGATGAATTGATGATGTGGAACACTTTCTTCACTTGTCACGTCCGTGTCCAAAGCCAGTTTGGCAGCTTTACTTGCTTTATGTCCATGTTGTTGTTGTTCTTGTTTGTGGATGTGGAGGACATCCGCCTCTGGAGCTGATGACAGTTCTGCAATGAGAAAATTCCTCCAGTGGATTTGTTGTGCACAGAGATGATTTGGATGGTGGTGGTGAGTACAAGAATGATCCAGAGAGTAGAAATCTGCTTCCGGTGGATATGGAATATTTATTGTTGAATCGGCAATGATATCCGGTTTGGAAGCTGTTGCTGTTCTTTTTCCTGGAGAAGAGGGTGGTGATGGAATTGGTGATGGAGATTCATAACCACTCTTAGATTTGATAATTTCCTTGATACGATAAAATATCGGTTTGGCTGCAGCATCTTCAATACTGGGCATATCCTCCATGTCAAGACAGACATAACTCGTTTCTGGATCATCAGATGAACTAAGACGACGTTGACGAGTGACAGTTATTGTTTGTACTCGGATTTTGGAATGAGAGGTATCCATCAATTTACACTCTTTTGTCTTATGTTCACAACGAACTGGACAAGGAGAAGTCGGAGTAGTAAAATAGGATTGGGTGCCTCCATTGTTTACCAAGTCATTTTCATATTTTTGATCTGGTTTTGAAGCTGGATTTGAGTTGTCCATCTCCATGGTCAAGTTCTCAGTCACATTCTGCATTTTCACTGTCTGCTCCACACATAAAAATATATAAATGATAAATGGATGATTAAAATATTACCATAAATAATATTATTATATCAAATTAATATACAATGTACATAATGTGTGATGACAGCTAACAAAGCACAAAAAAAACTTTAACTCACATTCAATCTATTCTACGTTTATAATAGTAAAATATTATTTTCTTAATAAAAATGTATAATAATATAATAAAAACCTACCTTGTAACAAAACAAAATAATGTATTCCTCTGATAAAATAGAAATGGAGACCAAACGCCGGAAGATTTGTTGTTGTGTGTTGTCTTTTTTCAACGAGAAGCTGAAGATAAAGAAATAAAAGAACAAGGAAATCAAGGAAACTTTCAAAATTTTTCGTACCCTGCTCGTGGCGCTTTGGATCTTTGTCTGAAAATTCGAGATGCGACAAAAGTTTTTTAATTTTTAAAAATAACAAGTAATTTTGTACAAGAATAACATAAATCCCCATTTAAATGTTAAAGTTCAACTGTTAAATGTTTTATTAACCGAAAAACATAACAAATCCATCATGTCAAAGGTAAAGAATTTTGTTATTTTGTTTTACTTGTGCTGAATATTTTATGTAAGTATACATGATAAATCGTTCGTAGTACGCAATTAACGTCCTTGGGTTTTTTTTTTTTTTTTTGTGAAATGTTATACACCGGAGTAAAAAATGAGAAACTTACACTAATTATAATTTGAGTAATAATAATAATTATTATTATAATGAAAAGTTAGTTGTGAGTTAGCTACTTTTTTATTATTTCAATTTCCCTTAAAAATTTTGTCATTATATCATGTATTGTTGTTTTTTTTTGTTGTAGAAATCGAGTAAATCTCCAGCCGGTGGTAGTGATATCCGTTTATTTTTCTCTGCAAAAACAACTTCAAAAAGTCAACCATCATCGTCAACAGCAACATCACAAAATGATGGTGATAAATCTTCAAAACGGAAAGCAGTGGTTTTGTCCGACTCAGACGATGAAGTTCAAAATGATTCAAAGAAGAAGACTACTACTAATGGAACTCGCGACTCTCATTCTACTTCTTCTTCATCTACACCCAAGTCATCAAAAGCTATCAGGATTAGCAGTACATCTTCATCTTCTTCAAAGAAAAAATTAACTAACGTGGATCTTTTTGATAGTGATAATCAAATCAATAAGATACCAACAAAAGGTAAAAGCTCACAAGAATATAATTGTGTAGTAAAATGTTTGTTTGTCTATTATGATATGTTGTAGTGTAAATTATATATGAAATTAAAATATTGTTGCATGTTTTGGTATGAATTAAACATTTAAAATATTATTGTATTTTTTGTATCCCATTAGATGAAAAACCTGCTCCAGCTGACAGTAAGAAAGCACCATCAACATCATCACCTAGTAAATCATCTAGAAATAAAGACAAGACAATTAAAGATGAAATTAAAAACTCTCCATCCAAATCACCTAGAAATAAAGACAAGACAATTAAAGATGAAATTAAAAACTCTCCATCCAAATCTCCAAATAAAAAGGATAAGGAAGTAGAAAAATCGGTAGACAAAAAACACAAAGTTGAAAAACAAAAAGAAGAACAAGTAGAAGAAACGAATCATAAAAAAGATAGTAAGACTAAAAAAGTAGAAGATTCTCCCTCTAAAAAAAGTAAAACAACAAAAGATACGAATATTACTTCAAAAGACAAGTCTAAAAGTAAAAAAGAAGAACCAGATGAAGAGGAACCAATGGATATTGATGTGCCTTCTACTTCTTCTTCATCAAGGAAATCTTCCAAATCAAAATCCAAAAGGGCTAATGATTATGAAGATGATGATGATGATGAAGAATTAATGTCACCACCAAAAAAGAAACCTCGTGAACCACGTCATGATTCTCAATCACCAAAAAAGAAAGAAAAGAAATCTTCTCATGATGATGACAGTTTTGACTCAGAATTAACAGAAGAAGATAAAAAAGCAAAGCGAATGTCTAATTATTCTAAATTTATGGCTAGAGGACCACCTAAAGCATTGGGAACTAAAGATTTTCCAGAGGATTGTCCACCAAATTGTTTAGAAGATTATACTTTTGTTATTACAGGAGTTTTACCTGCATTTGAAAAAGAAGATATAGTTACTAAAGTTCAAGAATTGGGAGGAAGAGTAACAAGTGGTGTGAGTGGGAAAACAGATTATCTTCTTGTTGGAGATGACCCTGGAGAATCTAAACGTGCTAATGTATGCCTAGAATAATTTACTATAGATATTTTAAGTAAAAGTATAATAATAATAATAATAGTAAAATATATTACTCGCTATTATAATATAATTTATGTATCTTTTAATTACATGTGTATAATATGCATAATATTTAATATTATATTGTATGATTTATTATATTCATTTTTATAAAGGCCAAGAAATTGGGTGTACCTCAACTGAATGAGGATGAATTTCTTAATTTGCTGAGAAATCCACCTCCACCTAAACCTAAAAAAGAGGATAAAAAATCAAAGACTAAGGCCAAAGGAAAGAAAAGTACTACTACACCTTCAAAATCATCTAAAAAGGCCACTGCTCGTGATGAAGAAGAAGAAGATGAGGAGGAAGAGGAAGAAGAAAGAAAACCGAGGACAAGGAAAGGAAAAGATAATGTTACTACTACTAGTTCTAGTTCTTCAAAGAAATCAATTAGTCCAATAAAAAGCTCCTCAACTCCAGTAAAAAGAACACCCACTTCAACTAGTACTCCAACAAAATCCCCAGTGAAATCAACACCAACACCAGGAGATAGTTTAATGTGGGTCGATAAATATAAACCTTCACAACTCAAACAAATAGTTGGTCAACAAGGAGATAATTCAAATGCTAAAAAATTATTACGATGGCTTCAAAATTGGTTCAAGTATCATGGCTCATCAAATGATAAAGCAAAATCAAGTTATCCCGGTTTAAAAGATCCAGAAGGAAAAACATTTAAAGTTGCCCTTTTATCTGGTCCTCCTGGAGTTGGAAAAACAACAACAGCTACATTAGTTTGTAAAGAATTGGGTTATGATTTTACAGAATTGAATGCCTCAGACAAGAGAAATAAAAAAAGTTTTGTTGAACATGTTCAAGATAAATTAAGTAATCTTGAATGTATGACATATTTTAATATGAGTGATGTTAATAATCCTTCTCATGGAAAATTAACTAAAAAACATGTACTTATTATGGATGAAGTGGATGGAATGTCTGGAAATGAAGGTAATGAAATATTATTATATTTTGTATTTTGATACCTCATGAATATTATACATTATACACTGATAATTGTTTTATGAAATTTAATCACATTTTTTTTGATTTTTTATGTCTGGGAATGTAGATCGTGGTGGTATTCAAGAACTCATCAAATTACTTAAATCAAGTCGTATTCCTATTATCTGTATTTGTAATGATAGAAATCATCCAAAAATTCGTTCCCTTGCAAATTATTGTTTTGATTTACGGTTTAATAAACCAACTAATATACAACTCAAAAGTTTTCTTCAACAAATTTGTTTCAAAGAAAAAATTAAAGTTCCTCCAGAAGTTCAACAGAGACTTATAATAAGTACAGATCAAGATGTTCGTCAAATTCTTCATCAATTACAAATGGCTAAAGAAATTGATATGACTACAGAATCCATGAGTGTTTACAATCCTAAAAAGGATTTACATTTTGGACCATGGGAAGTTGCAAAAAAAGTATTTACAGCGGATGATCATAAAAATATGTCAATTAATGAGAAAGCTTCCCTCTACTTCCATGATTATAATATTGGTCCACTATTTGTTCAAGAAAATTATCTAAAATGTACACCACTTGCTGCAAATGGAAATCGTTTCAAAACAATGGATGTAATTAAAGCTACAGCAGAGTCTTTAGCCATTGGTGATATTACAGAAAATGTTGTACGAAGAACCAATTATTGGGGATTATTACCAATCCAAGCCATTTTTCAAAGTGTCCTTCCAGGTATTTGACGAATAATCACTATAATAATTTATAATATATAATAGAAACATTGTTTATTATCGATTCTTACTAGTATAATAATGTACTTTTATTTGTATATTTGTATAATATAATAATATATTCATTTATCATTTAATTTGAATAATATCTTTCTAATTTAGGTGAATACATGGAAACTAATTCCATATCTGGATTAGATTTTCCTAAATGGTTAGGAAGAAATTCAAATCGAAACAAAAGACAAAGACTTCTCCAAGAAATACATACACATATGCATTTACACATATCTGGAAGTTTGGAGGCTTTAAACATGGAATATTTGCCTTATCTTCGTCGTGCTATCGTAAATCCTTTGGCGAAACAAGATGTAGAGACTGCTGTTAATTATATGACTGTAAGTCAGTTTACTTTCTATACACATATACTTACATGAGTTTCTTTTATTGAATGATAATTAAGCTTATCATTAAAAAAATTATTATTTCTCCTTGTATGTAGTAAACCTGAATTGCTAGTGTTCATTTAATTCATAAGCAATAACATACCTAGTAATAATAATATTATGAAGTAAATTTCTAGCGAACAATGAGACTCATTCCGATTCAAACTTCAAGTGCTAAATGTAAATATTTTCTCTCTCTTTGTGTTGTTTGTATTAAAAATATTAGGAATACAATTTGATCCGAGAAGATTTGGACAATATAACTGAATTGGCATTTTGGCCTAATATGAGAGACAAAATGGATAGTGTGGATACAAAAACTAAAACAGCTTTCACTCGTCAAGTAAATAAAGAATCATTTGTTCCTTATTCTATTGTCAAAAATGTGGTTAAACGTGGCAAAGGTGGTGGTGGTGGTACAGGGGAAGAGGAAGAATTAGAAGGCTTGGGTGAAGAGGAAGAAGGTGCAGTAGATGAAGAGGAAAGTGAAGAAGAAGAAGAAGAGTTTAAAAAAGATGCCATGATCAAAGTTAAATCAAGTAAAGGAAAAGGAAAGGCTGGAGAAAGTAGTAGTAGTAAAGGCAAGAAAGCTGCTGACAGTAAAGGCAAAAAAGGAAAAAAGTAGACTATACCATAACATAATAGTGATTGTAACAAGATTATTTTTCAATGGATAGAAAGAACAATGAGCTACTATGAAAAGTGATTTTTTCTGACTATAAAAATAAAGCTTTTTTTTTTAGAGATTGGTAAAACTATACTATTAAAAAGAGAAAGTAATATTTTTTTTTGTTATTAACATGAATAATTATACATTATATTTACATTTTACACTATAAACTTATTATTTGAATATTATTGAAATATTAGTTAAAATTATAACTCTGAAATTAAAACAAACAAAATTCCCGTATATTATGTGTATATTTTTTCCAACCAAGATATCAGGAATTATTAAATGTAACATTATAATATAGAGAATCGCTACTATTCGAACTAATAATGAAATGAAAGTTAAATAAAATACTACTACATTTCTTATCACAATTTTACTAAAATCAGAACTTTTGGATACAGAACTTCTTTGCAGATGTACAAACAATTAAAAGGCAATTAAGAAAATTATGCATGCAGCATATAAAAATATTATAATGATACTGAAAATTATTGAAAGTATTGAGATAATTATTATTATTATTCATATTTTTGACTAGCATCTTTGTTATAATTCACTGGTAAACTTAAGAATCATATACAAGGTACAAGGATAATAAATGAAGCAACACTGAATTCACGTCTCCGATGTCTCTGGATTTTCAAGGTCTCATTCCTGGCCATTTTCTAAGACCTCTCAATGCATTTCCCAGAATGGAGGACATTTGCTTTCCTTAAGTTTTTATTTGATGAAGAAAAGTAGCCACATTATGACCCGAAATTTTGACCTGTCAAAATCTTAATTTTTTTAGCTCTGTCCTGTCTCTCATTATAACCTCTCTCATGTCATTCAATTATCCAAGTGTTGTTTTTTACTGATAATATTTTGCATTTTATTCCTCATATCGCCACAAATACTATCCACTCATAGTATAATATTATTATTTGTTACAACGGGATGTTTCATAATATGAGTGTGTTCATTTTTGATTGATAGACAACTCTTGTAATGCAATGAATTATCAAATCATTGGAAATCATATGTATACACAATACTATTTTTTACTTGTGTAATCAAAAAACCTGTCAAAATGTATTAATTCTACCTGTTCAAAACTCGAAACTGTTTGATAAAATAACAACTAGGAGATAAAAAAAAATATGATAAGCTTCTCAATTGACACCATTTTATCTTTTTTCTTTGACATTTTTGCAATATATCATGCATATGTACAAAATGGTGATTGGTGGTTAAATCTCAAAAAGAAAACGTGTAATAAATGAAGTAATATAAATGATGGATGTAAAAATTACAGTTCAGATTGTGGATGGACTGAATGTGTGGTCCATCAAATTAAAAGATTTAGTTGCATTTGTTTTTTTTATTTAAAATAATTTGTTTGAAACTCTTTTGAGACAAAGAGTTCAAAATGAAGACTACAACATTTTTGTTACTTTCACTGGCTGTCGTTGGTATTGGTAAGTGATTGAATTATTACCTGATTGGGCAAAAAACTACTAAATTGGAATGAGCCAGTACACACAAAAAACCCATACTTTTCTTTCCTTTTCTAGCACTAGCCGCTGATGAGTGTACCAAAGTGGAGGATCGTGTAGATTGTCATCCAGATCAAGGTGCTTCTGAAGAAAATTGTGTAGCTCGTGGTTGTTCTTGGTGTCAAGCAGATGCAGGTCAACCCTGGTGCTTCGTCAAACCGGATCACGGCTATTTAATTGAAAGTGTTGTGAAAAGAACAGTTCCATTTGATGGCTTCATTCTCAAATTGAAGAAGGCATCCAATGCATCATATTTTGGGGATGATTCTCAATTTTTGTATGCTGAATTTGAATTTCAGTCCGACGTACGACTTCGTGTTAAGGTACATACATACATACATATAAATATGTCAACTGTCTACTTTCTACGTGAAATGCTATTCTTTTTTTTACTAGTTATAATATATGATATATGCACATATATGGGGAAAACATTATGTGATGATAAAATTTTACATAATTCATAATTCATCATGACAAGTGGATTTCATCAATGAATTCATCACACACAATGAACTATTCAATGTAAAATCAATAATAATCAATCACAGATAACGAATGACGAGCCACGTTTTGAAGTCCCATTGAAAATTAATAAGGATGGAAGTCTTCCAACCGAACCTCTCTATGACATCATTTTCAGTGACAACCCAGTCTTTAGCTTTAAGGTCGTTAGGAAAAGTACGGGAACTGTACTTATTGACACCAGTCTGGGTGGTCTAACTTTCTCAAATCAATTTATCCAATTCTCTACAAGACTCCCTTCCAAGGTTTTACATATATACTAATATACTGAATACTAAATACTACCAATAGCAACGATAGAATTACATCATGTTAAACAATCTTGACTCCTATTTTCACCATGTATGTTTTCTTGTTTTAATAATTTTTAGAACGTATACGGCATCGGTGAAAATGAACAGCTTACTTTCCGTCATTCTTTTGAAAAATTCAATACCTACGGACTATGTATGTACAAACTACAAATCTACAACATTTCATTCTTAATAAATAAATAAATAACGTCGGTAACAAAGAACAAAAAGTTCATGCATTTGCATTTTATTTATGCGTTATGACTGGAGTTCTCTTCTTTTATTTTGAAAAATTATAGGGGCTCGTGATCAACCTCCAGAGGTAAGAATAAAGTATTTGACACCTCAAAGATATTTGTTTTTCAATTTTTCAAAATGCTGTCAAAATATTAGATTAATAAATTTTTATCAAATTCAAACGCATAAGTTGTAAGTCACACAATTAATCATTGTTATTTTCAATTTCTTCAGGGTAATACAAATATGTACGGTGTGATGCCTTATTACACAGTTCTTGAAGATGATGGAAATGCTCACTCTGTTCTCATTCTCAACAGTAACGCTCAAGGTACATAAAATACAAAATAAATCCATCACCTTGGACACGAATGTTAAATAAACACATTTTGCGTACATTATACATGACATGCAGATGGAACATAGAAATGGAATATGCACCGTTGCTACGTAGCAACCATTCTTGGGTTGCCCTGAGCAGCAGTACATTTTCCATTCCATATCTGTCTTCACATGTACTTTGTCTAACTTTGAGCTCTGAATAACGTTTTCATGTTTATTTTACTTAGAATTCCAGATTACTCCAGCTCCAGGAATCGTTTACAGAACAATTGGAGGCCTCCTTGATATCTACTTGTTCCTTGGACCCACACCAGAAGAGACAGTTCAGCAGTATACACAAGTAAACAAAAGTTAAACTACGTTTTGTGATGTATTTGTGTTTTGTCTCGTTTTTTCATTCGCATGATCCTATTTTAACCTTTTTTGGTTCCCATATAACAATTTTTTAGGCTGTTGGACGACAACCACTTCCTCCATATTGGGGCCTTGGTTTCCAATTGTCCAGATGGGGATATAATACTATGGAAAATATGGAAAAAGCTATTCTTCGTACAAGAAATGCAGGAATTCCTCATGTATAAAAATCACACACAATATTACTGTATTTTTTTTACATTTTGTAATCAATACTTTCACAAAATATCAAAGAAATACTAAATAAACATAATAGTATGCTAAATAATCTCTTATTATGTATGATTGAAAAAAGGATGTTCAATATGGGGATATTGATATTATGGACCAAAGATTGGACTTTACATATGATCCAGTGACATTCAAAGGTTTTCCAGAGTTCTTGAAGGATTTGAAAGAAAATCATGGCCTGAAATTTGTACCGATTGTTGTAAGAACATTTACAATTTAAATATTATATCTATATTATATAGTATATTTTGTAACTATAAACAACCAATTTTACATTTTACACACGATTCCAATGTGAGGTGTAAAGTCATTGAGTATATTTGATATCTGTCTTGATAAAATACCAGGACCCCGGTATCGCTTTTGAAGGACTTAATGGACAATATAGTGCCCTAGATCTTGGTAATCAATTAGACATTTGGGTGAAGAGGCCTGATGGTACTCCCGTTGTCGGTAGTGTATGGCCTGGACACACATATTTTCCCGATTTCTCCAAAAATGCTACTCAAGAATATTGGACAACTCTTTTCCGAGAATTCAAAGATGTGCTCGATTATGATGCCATTTGGATTGACATGAACGAAGTTGCGTCATGGGGTAGCGGAGATGTTCTCCAAGGATGCGAGGACAATCGGATTAATAATCCTCCATACATTGGATCTGTGAAAAACAATCTTTATGAGGGTACAATTTGTCCAGATGCAGTTCAAGAATATGGAATCAACTACGACACACACTCTCTTTATGGATGGAAAGAAAGTGAAGTCACTTTCAAGTCAGTGCAGGAAGTGTTGGGAAAAAGAAGTTTTATCCTTACTCGATCTACATTTATTGGAGTTGGAAACTGGGCTGCTCACTGGTAGATAGAAAATAGAAAATACTAACAGATAAATACGAATAGCTAGAGAGTATGTATGGATATATAATAAATAATATATCATAATTAAAAGTCCATTTTTGAAAATTTTCATATAGGCTTGGAGATAACTTCTCAAACTGGCAAAACTTGAAAGCTTCAATTATTGGAGTGCTTCAATATAACCAGTTCGGTGTTCCGTTCGTGGGTGCGGATATCTGTGGTAAATCTACCTTCTATAAAATCCGTATCCGATGGCGTCATGTGGTGTGTAACGGCCTAGCTTAAATGGCTATTACTCTGGCTAAGAGAAAAGGCTATTACTCTGGCTAAGAGAAAAGGCTATTACTCTGGCTAAGAGA
>JAQGBH010005538.1:0-14140 GCA_034698265.1 Sminthurinus aureus | reverse complement strand
TATAAAAATATCAAAAAAATTTTACGAATTTTGTTGTTCAAATCCATTTGAAACGAAAAGCAACTTACTCATATGTAATCTACACCTAATATGCATATTAGATACTATGCGAGCTCAGTGTTCTGTTTTCTAACATTTATCAATATCACATAATACAATGAAAGAGAGTAAAATTCTTTGCTGCATCCTCATTTTTCAGTGTCTATGTGATTGAAATTATATACATTTTAATTACGATTAAGAAAAGCAAGGATATTTGATGCTCAATGCCCTTTCAAGTTTTTGCTCCTCCTAACTGCCTATCGCAAAACTTGATCATTTGTCCACGTATAAATACACCAACTTAAAAACGAAAAGGTATTACTAAACACTCGTCCTGTTTTTCACAAGCACTCATATGACCTTTTTTCAAAACTACACCACTGTGAATCAGAGTCATGTTAAACTTATAATTTTCCCAATGTTGGATAATAAAACTTTGACCTATTTCTTGATGAAGGTAAAACCCTATATCATACTATTTGATATTTGATTCTAAGCAGGTCAATGCATATTTGCAGTAAATGTCACTGCAAATGGAATGGATTTTTTGAACTTGTTTACTAAAATTGGAAGTAATTATTATTAGCTTAAATTAGGCAATTCGATCGTTTCAACAAGAGATGAATAAAATTTTCATAAAATCAGTAGAATATTAGTTAAACTGGTATATGAACACTAAAAACTCCAAAATCGTATTTGCCAATGGGGTGATAAGTATAAACCCTGAGGAGTGTCTTTAGTAGTACCGTACCATATGAATCGAGAAACAAAAATCTAGTGATTTAGATATCAAATACTTGCAATTTGCAATCTAGAAAATTAAATAAATGTGCATCTGTATTAAAACTAACGTGTAATATTATCCTAATTTTAGCTTATGTGTATTAAAAGTGAGTGCGGGTGGCATTTTGTGATACAAAGTACACGAAACAAAATCCAGTTCTTATATATTGATTTTTAACAGTAGTTTTATTTTAACCTCTGTGTTTCGGTGTTTCAAAATTTTAGTCTGAAATACAGTGTTGATACGTTTTTTTTTGTACAGAATTTACAAGTTCCACACATTTTATACCTGAAATACGATTATACTAAATACATGATTCTTTGACCCTCTTGTAAAACCTACTGCATACTCTGTTATAATTATAATTAAAAATTAAAAGTGTACCAGATTCCAGAACTGATTTCATAAAAAGGTAAAGGACCTTTGAACTTGTATTTGCTCATTCTGTACACGTTAACTTTAATGTGTATAATATACGTAATTAAAATCGAGATTTCAATTCGCATCAAAATTTTTACAATATTTCATTCGGAGATTAAGCATAATACTACATATTATGCGTTTTGGAAATTCCAATTTCTTATTTATTTTATGAGAGTATTGTGTACATTGTTTGTATAAATTATCCAAGTGATAATAATATGGTTTGATTGAAACTGAGTTCAAAAATATTGAAACGTCAATGTAATTTTTCCTGCTACGTGTGTTAACATAATGTGTTAAGAGGTTTAGAGCTCTTGTATACATTTAAAGTTTCAAGTGTTATATAATATTATGTGTTTCACTAATGTTGCACGTTATGTATGTATGTATACATAGTATAAATATGTGTCAAAAATTAAAATAGCAATAATTATTACTTAACTTTTTGTATAGACAATAGACATGTAGCTTAATGTACTCAAAATAGTCAGCATATAAAATATATCTATTACACAGTTAACATTTTGTGTATTATGTATTATGAGTGTATTATGTAATTTTTTATACCATTTATTTTTTTCTGTACATGTATACTTTTACAGGTTCCGGTTGGAGATTTTTTACGAGATACGTTGATCGTGTCGTCACAAAACTATAATCCCTTCGTCTGTTTCTGTGTGTGTGTCCTTTGTAAAGGACCGATATAGAACCTAAAATCTAATTCCAATTCTAATTGATTTGAAACTACAAAGTTAATGACTTAATTACCATTCACAATTCACAATGAAGGTTGAAGTGAATAGAAATATGGACTTACTAACTTTCATACTCTCGTGGATTAGTGTAGTAAGTTATCCAGGTAATTGAATAAGCCAATCAATAAATAAAATACATAATTATAGGGTTGAACAGAATTTATACATAATATACATTGTTTGTTGCATGTTCACATAAATATGTATTAAATGTAGGCATGTAATCACACACTTTTTGTAATTTGATATTATGTAGGAGTTGACAGTGGAGCAGCCGAAGTTCAAAATCATTTAGAAATGGGTAGAATACATTTAGAAAATAGGCAATTTTCTGATGCTCTCACTCATTTTCATGCAGCTGTAGAGGGTGACCCAAATAATTATCAAACATATTTTAGAAGAGCTCTAGTAAGTTAGAAATTATGATAAAATTTTGATGATTACTACTTATTATTATTATTGTTATTTTTGTCACAATTATTCAAAATTGGTACTTGGTATTTCCATTTCCATAAATTAATTGTATTTTTTTTAACTATCTGTCTTTATTCATCCATAAATAGGTTATAGAAATCAAGTCTGATTTTTCTGCAGCCGTACTGCAGAGAGCAAGTTTATTATTCAAACAAGGCCAACTTGACCTTGCACATATTGATTATGAAAATGTTTTAAGAAAAGAACCAAATAATGCAGAAGCGACTGCTGGGTATGAATTAGTTGAAGCTGCAAGGAAAGATTATGAAGAAGCCAAGTACTATAGTGACATTGAAGATTGCAACACAGCCGTCGAACTTCTTACAAGGCTTATTGAAAATTGTCCCTGGGATCCTTCGTTAAGGAAAATGCGGTCTGATTGTTATCTAAGTCTAGGAGATGCATCTAGGGCCGTTTCAGATCTCAGATTTGGAACAAAACTTGTGATGGTGGGTTCCCTTTAAAATTTGTACTAAACGTATTTTATACACGTATTGTGAATGCATATAATTTGGGTCATATTATATTGTTTCAATTCAATTTTCTCTTCATAAAATCATAAAATAATTTATGCAACATTAAAACTTTTTTATTTTGTAGGATGATACTGATGGTTTATACCGCCTTAGTTCTATTCAGTATCAATTAGGAGAGATTGAAGACAGTTTACGTGAAATTCGTGAATGTTTGAAATTAGACCCTGAACATAAATTTTGTATGCCATTATATAAAAAAATAAAGAAGATTGACAAACATAGAGCAGATTCGGAAAAAAATGGTGAAAGTTCCAAGTTTACTGAATGTGTTGATGACATTAAAAAGGTATTAAACGTTTACTCTTGGAATATGTAATTTTATATCAGTCCATAGTCTATGGCAAAACGCATGTATACATCAAACATGATTTACGTAAACATAAAATATTATTGAATAAATTTATGAAATGTTTGGTTGTATAAATCTCATTATAGGCCTTAAAGGCGGATAAACAAATGCCTCAAATGGTGGAATGGAAACTTCGTTCAAAAAGCTGTTGGTGCCACTTAAAAGGAGGGGATGGTTCTCATGCTGTCGATGAATGTACACGTGCCCTTAAAATTCGAGAAGATATTGAAATTTTAATGAATAGAGCAGGTAAGATTGAAAATACTTCTTACTCCTCTCCTACAAATTACAAGAGGAACAAAAATTTGGATTTATACATTTAATGTGGCTTTAAATAGCAAGATAATTGTGCATGTTTTTCAACATTTACAAATGCATTTGCTTTAAATTTCTTATATTTTTTTTTTATATTTTTCTTATTTTTTTTAAAGAGTCTTACCTTTTAAATGATCTCTTTAATGATGCCATGGATGATTATAAGCGATGTATGGAGATTGATGAAGACAATAGGCAATGTAGAGATGGTCTACAAAAAGCCCAAAAGTTACAAAAACAAGCAAGTAAAAGAGACTACTATAAAATTCTTGGTGTAAAGAAAACAGCTTCCAAACAAGAGATAGTCAAAGCATATCGTAAAGCAGCACAAAAATGGCATCCCGACAACTTCCAACAAGATCCTGAAGCCAAAAAAGCTGCTGAAGCAAAATTTAGTAAGTGGAAGAAGAATAGAAATTCATATCAATGTATAATATATGTGCCTCTGCTAGTACATACATACATACGCGATGAATGGTGAATAATCGAAATGTATTTCAATATTTTCAGTTGATATTGCAGCAGCCAAAGAAGTATTGACTGATCCTGAAAAAAGAGCAAAATTCGATCAAGGTATAACTACAATAACCAAATCATATTATACGATGAGATAATAAGTAGTAGTTATGGTAGTATAATATAAAGTTTAACAATAATTGCAAAAGTTAGTGGGCTAAGTAGTGTATTGTACACTACCCCTTTTTGTAATATCTCATAATTATCGTCTAACATGTCTTTATTGAAAAATTTACTAAAATGTACGTATATGTTTAATTATTCTAGGCGAGGACCCATTAGATCATGAGCAACAAAGTCATCAACACGGATTTAATCCATTTCAACATTTCCACTTCCAAAACTCCGGCCCGTTCCACTTTCGGTCTGTTTAATTTATTTAAAATTTGTGTAAGAAAATGTACATAATGTATTTTATATTTGTATGAAAAATCAAGGACAATACATAATATATATAATATTATTATTGTACTTGTAGCGTAAGTCATAAACTACAGAAAAATTCATTGTGATTTCTTTCTTTCTTTTTCATTTTAGGTTTCAATAAGGGGCGTAGGGTTTTAGTTTTCTATTTTGTTTTCAATTACGGTTTAAAAATGCTAGTTATTGATAAGAATAAACACTGATACTGACTATTCAATCTTCAAGACGTCAAACGAAGCGGAAAAATCTTTCAACTTCCATACATCACCAAAACATCACCATGAATGGGATTATTGGATTATTGTGTATTGTGAGCAACTGCAAATTATAGAAGCAAATTCAAAGTTCCGGAAAAAAAAATCGTCATCAGTGTCGATAAAAAACGCAGTGAAAAACTTATACTCATCTGTTATAATTACAAGATACATCAAACAAGTAGGTGGTATCTATGAACACGGAGGTGGAAGAAGTGTATATCTCGTAAAAAATAGGATTTTATTCGGCTTCGTGTGTAAATCGGTTTGTCATTTTTCATATTATACATGCATACACACTTTAGTCGACCGTTTTATTAGAGCTGGGTTCTAAAAGTTCTGAGAGATTTCTTAGAAAAATTTTACCACTTACTAAATTTTACGCTGGCAGAGTCAACACCTTTTCCACCTCTGTATACCATTTATAGCAGTCATAGCATAATAAGGTTAGTTTATTATTACTGATACGGTGCTGAGTCTTTTCAGTTTTTATATAGATGTTAAACACAAAAAAAAAAAACAAAACTACGTAATGAAACATTATTATGATATATATATATATATTATACTGAAAACAACAAATTCAACAAATCAAAAAAGGCTTTTATTATTTCTAGTATAAATTGACTATTGTGTATAGGAAGCTGTACATATGATATGGTATAATTGCTAATGTACATATTTAGTAAATTATATATAAAGGGAAAGACGTTGTACATATGTATGAAACTATATACAGTGCTAAAATAATTTCCCACAGACGCTATGTATATAAACTCCTTCGTATTTAAGCCTGTAAAAACTGTAGCAATAACGTTTTCAAAATATCCTCTACTAGAATCAAAAATCATGTTTATGTAATGTATAGATGTACAGAACTTTGAAATATTCAAAAATCCATTAAAAAAAACAGTAAACATCTCGGCTCTTTTTCCTTTTCGTTCAATTCTCTCTCATTTTAGAACTTATACTATTATAGATATTTCGAAAATCGTTTCAAATTATATTAGCTCTGATACACATTATTGTATGTTATACTATCAAATACGTATAGACCGATTTCAATGCAGTATTTATTTTGATTACATAATATAATATATTATATGTGGGGAATTTTTGTTATAAAATAATGTTTTTCACAGTTTTCAATGACATTATTTAATGTTGTGTGCATGTAAGTATATATGAAAAGAAAAGAGAGAGAGAGAGAAAATTAGGGAAAAAGAGCTTGACAATTTCTTTATATGATTAACCATTACAATATTATTATATATTGTAACAGTACTACATATGTAGACTTTTATTTAGCAAACTTTGATACAGCTCACAGCTCCGCTAATGATATGATATATATTTTATGCGGTGTTTTTGACACCCTATATATATACGCGTTGTATATATATATATATATATTATGTATGTTGTTATTTTTATTTATAAATGCGTTTTGTTCCTTTGTTGTTCATAGAAATCACATGATGAAAAGGGGTTAATCAATATTCATATAACACATTATTTATTCTTGTCAGTTAAAAGTTGTATGATATGATATTCTAGTTTTACATATTATATACCAAAATCTACACACATCATCATTGTTTGAAAATGGTTTTCGGAAAACCGTGTAGTACTTTTATGAAAAAGAGAGGGGAAGATATAATAATAATTTTATGCTGAAGTAAAAATGGAAAACAGATTATAAGAATAAAAGTGACAGTGCTGATTTTGTATGATTATAAATGTAAAAATAAATCTCTCTAAATAAAAAACATTTTAACATTATGTAAGTAGAGACATGCATATATACATATTTGGACTCGAGACAGTATAATATATAGGGTACACAGTATAAAATGTTTGAATATCTCTCTCTCCAGACATATGTAGAAAAGTACAAGAAGATTATAACTACTGTAATGCCTAATTTTTATATATGCGTAAATTCTATTATTGTTATATAAGTACGTAAAACAAAATGAACTGTGTTGTACATGATATATATGTGAAACATAGAAAAACAATTATTGTGTCTTTCAGTTGAGTCGCTGAAATTCAGTTAGCATATGTTGTGTTATATTATGGGTAAATATAATGTATAAATATTTTCAGTGAAACATGATTTTTTCTTGTTTTACTTTTACATGAAATGTGTAAAGCAGTATCCTGCCAAATTAATATATGTTATTTCCTTTTATTTATAAACTACACATTATATTAGTACATATGGTTATTGCAGTTGCAAATATTTTGTGCAAGAAGCAAAAAATTATATATAACATTACAATACATTTTTAGTTGTAACAAAATATAGCACGGTCAAATATGTCCATTTTTTCATACATATATACATAATATGTATCTTCGCCATCGTCATTCATTCATCTATCACTGTAATAATTATGTTAAGAAACAAGAAAATAATAATATGATATGATCATGTTGCAATATATTATTATACTAATTATTTTAATATTGTACTTGTATTGTTTACACAAAAACTAATCAATAAGACTACACTCTATTTATCCTCTATTATGTTTGTACTTGTGGAAGAGAGAAAGCGAGAGAAAATTGTGTGTGGTGTGTGCATGAATTTGTGAGAGAAAACGTATTTATTATAAGGAATGATTATTTTGGTTTTTTTGTGATTCGCAATTTGTTAGTTTTAAAATATTATTAATAATTATTGTTCTATTAAATAACAAAAAATACAGGATGTTACTACATTTTAATACAAGAAAAGAAAGAAAAGAATACTTAAATACGTATGAGATATATTGTCAAGTCGTCATAATACATAAAATAAAATAATGAAAAGTTTCATAAGTTGAAATAAAATATACACATGAAAAAATGAAATGAAAAATCTCATAGTCTATAATAACCAGCATTTTATTTTTATTATTTATTTATTCATCAAAATAATATACAGCAAAATCATAACAGTGGCGTATAGCCTCTACCAAAATTTGAGCTAAGAAAATGTTCAATTTGAGGGATTTTAGCACAATTTCTAAGAAATTTGCATTATAGGTAAAAAAGTAAAAAGGAACTTTGGCCGTAGGCCTACCAAAAAATTTGGCTATGTCACTGAATAGTATATATAACTATCCGTTTTTGGTTTTTGTCTCCAGTTTTCCATATCTCCCAATGTCAAAGCATATAATATATAGTATGTATATTATTTATTATGTATCTCGTGAGATTCTAAGCTTTTTCCCCCGCATTAAAAATATGACAGATGTGCACATACACATATATTCATTTACAGGGGAGATACATAAAAAAATGATATTCTTCAGCCATTTTGCTTCAAATTCTAATAAAGCTAAAAAACCATCGAAGACTGAAGGTCTTGTGTAAAAAATGTGGTCCTGTTTAGTCAAAAAAGATTGTATTTCTGGTTATTCATATGTGCATTTAATTGTTGATTTCATTAATCATTAAATATATAGCTTTCGAGCAACAAAAAAATAAAGTCATACACAAGCGTATTCTAAGTTCTAAGTACATATATGTAGTATGTATAGTGTATAGTCGATGCATCTGTCTATATATACATGCATACAGATATATCTAGATATAGTGTGTAGACAAATCCTACGTACATACATATGTAGCGTTCTGATTTAGCCCGCTGTCGTGAAGGATTTCGAAAATGTATCAAAATTTTAATTAAAGTTAAAGTGTTACCTAATTGCAATTAACGATTGATTGCAAAGGTCGTCTACAATGGCCATGGCGGTAGAGCATCATGGTCGGTGTTTGGACGATCCTAATTTCGCTACAATTTGTTCCTTTATTGAACAGGTAAACTTACTTTGTGAATTTTGTATATTTATACATATGTACTCTCCATGTCTTTTAATGTGCAAAAAAATATATGTAAAACCAAGAATTTAATGACGTTCTTTTGTTTTTTTCCCCCATTTGTTTTTACTATATCTTTGAAGTTTTAAAAATAACTAATCTATATTACAAATTACAATGTATTGTATTACCATATATTTAAAATTACATGGCATTTTAACTAACTCTCTTTTGTTGTTGAGGGCTAAGATCGAAGATTGAAGTACTTAAAAAATGATGCTATAAATTTTGAATCCTATATATTTAATCTTTTTGTGAAAGAGATAATAATAATAAAATTAAAAAAATTATTAGTGCTAGATTATGATGTTTATTTTTTAAATGTTTGATTGTCTATGTAACTTTGCACATGTATATATACATAAAGTTATAGTGTCTAATGTTTTTATTTTTTATTTTGTTTCATTTGCTGCATTATACAGTTTGGAGAATTATGTCATATCGGTGACATTTCATTTTCTCAATTACAAGAGATGTTAGAGAATACAAATGAAGGTATAATATTTCTTACTATAAATTTTTTATGTTACAAGTTTATTTTTAAAGAACATTTTAGTATAGTGGAGAAATCCTATTATGAATTGTAATGTTTATAATTTGTAATATTTAAAATGAATGATTTTTTTTTACTGTACATTTGTATGTATTATGTATAGCATTGTGTATAGCGTGTATAATACAAAAATGGGAAATGAATTAATTAATTTATTTATTTGTTTTTTCAAGTACCCCTTCCATTAGTCCAATTACATATTCGTCTCCTTCGTCGAGTTTTCAAGTCAATAAATACACAAAAGTGGGAAAAGTCTGTGTCAAAATTTGCTCACATGTTTAATAATCAAGATGGATGGGAAATTGAAAGATTTGGATACAAAAAATCTAAAATCCAAACTAAATTGAGAATTCTTAAAAATTTACTAGAATCCCAATTTGATTATAATACTAAATTCAAAGGGGAAGTTAATAAATTACCCAGCGCAACCCTTCGTTTAGTTCCTTTGGGTAATAATAACAAAAACACGCATACAAAAATAAAGTTGTTTTATTCTTACATACGTTTTAGAAATAAATGAAAATAAATAAATAATATATATAATACTGATTCTTTTGAATTATAGGACGAGATTCTAATGGTAATTCCTATTGGTATCAAGTAGACGCAGATGCAAATTTACGTGTTTATCGTGAAGATGTAGATGAAGAAACTTGGGAAATTGTAGCATCAACAAGAGAGGAATTAGAACAACTCATTTCACAATTAAGTGAGTGTACAATTTTATGTTGAACTAATTAACTATTTTTAAAGTATGCTTAAGTACACATATTACATTATGTAAAATGAATAGGACAAAAACAAAATATTCATAAAAAAGTAGCTATAGTAGTTAATAATATACTATGTTTTTACTTAACCTTCCTCCATTAATAATAAGTAATATCTCAAATAATGTATGAAATAAATATGTATATGAATGAGTGTACACTCTACACTCCACAAATATGTGCGTAAACATATAATATATATATACTGTATTAAGTAATGGCCTATTATTTTGTTTTCTCCAACAGAAATTGGTGAAATTAGAAAACCTAGAACTGAAGATGATACTATCCCTGATGAAGATACAAATGGTTTGGAAAATTTAGAATTAGATGCCAAAGATATTTTACTGGATACGGATAAACTAGACGAAGACGGACATACCAATGGTATTGAGGAATTGAGTGATGATGATTTAAGTGACTCATTAGCAATATTTGAAGGAGATGATGCTATTATGGATAGCCCTGATGAAAATCTTCAACTTGACGATATTGAAAATCCAGAATTTTCAGAATTGGCTGAAACAACAGAAGAAACAGACATAAAAGACTCTCCTGATATCGGTTCTATTACTAATGTATCAGCCTTACCATCTCATGAAGTTTCTTCTTCCAAAAATATATTTACTACTACTTCCTCAACCGTTACTCCTACTACCACTATAACAAGGCAAGAACAAAATAAATCAGTAGTAGTAGTAGAAAGTGACAGTATCATATTGACTGAACCAAAAGTGGACACAAATAAAAATGATGCTGATGAGATAGTGAAAACAAATAATAATATTGTTAATACTACTACTACCACTACTACTGATGATTTAAAGAATAGTGCAATTAATTTAGATGTAATGAAAACAGACAAAATCATAATTGATTCTTCAGTGACTGTGCCACAAAATGTATTATTATACAATAATAATAGTAGTAGTAGTAGTAGTAGTAGTAAGGACCAAATTTCCCTTCAAATTGAAACCGAAACTCCATCATCAAATGTTAAGAATTCTAGTGGTAATGACAATTTAAATGTGCAATCTGTAAATATTTTGAAATCTAATATTAGTAAAAGTAGTAGTAGTAGTAAAAATAATAGTGTAATAGCAAATGAGCCTATCACAGTCAAAGAGGAGGAATGTAAAAATACTAATGAGACCACTGAACAAAAAACTAAAAATGAAATTCCAATGGAAATTGATAATGATGAAAAATTGGATCAAAGTCCATATTTTCAACACACAAACCAACAGCAACAACAAAATCAAAAACAGAAACCTGGGGAAGAATATGACAGCCCATATTTCCAAAATGTGAATAAGAGAGAAAAAACCAATTTGGAACATAAATCATCAAGAAAACCAGTCTCAGAATCCAGCCAAGCAATAAAATTAACCGAAATTGTAGACAATATTCATCATCATCATCATCATCCAAAACCTGTTAAAGTTGCAAGCGGGGAATCAGATGTCAAAAAGGAACCAAAAGATTTCAATACAATACCTATTGCTAAAACTGTTACTGCAAATCCAATTATTCCAAAGGAAGAAACCCAAGTATATCAAAATCCTGTTGTTCAAACTATCAAACAGGAAGAAGAAAAAGTAGTAGAGGTGGATAAAAATCCAGTACAAGATGGGAAAATATTAGATTCTAGTAAAAAAATTCAATCAGCATCAGCATCATCAGACCTAAACATTGATAAAAAGAGTTTAGCATTAAAAGTGGAGGCAGCTTCAGAAGAATCACCAGCAACAAAAACTTTAAAATCAACAACACCAACTGTAACGAAAACAACAACACCGTATGCTCATAATATTGATTCAATGCTGTCACGTTTGGATAAGGTGCCTACATCAAATGATAATAATTGGCAATTCAATGTAGGAACTACAGAACAAGCAACTTTAGCTGTCCCACCTACTACTACAAAAACTTTTCCACCAAACCAGACTATTAATAATTTATTTTATAATCCTTCTTTTGGAAAAAATAAGGACAAGAAGGATACCAAAGGAACTTCAGGGAAAATTATTAAGGAAACAGTTTCTTCTTCTACTTCTTCGTCTAGAGCTGACTTTATAAGTAACAAAGAATCTCATGTGAATAAATCTGAACCAGTACAAGGGAATTTGAGCTCAACAACAACTTTGTTTTCTGATTCATTATCATCATTAGTAGTAGCAGCAGAAAATCCGTCTAATGAACCAAATGTAAATAAAACATCAAACGATAAGGGTATAATTAGCACAAGTAGTAGTAGTACAACAACAACAGCAACAAATTCCTCTGAAAATTCATCTAAAAATCCAAGTATTTCAACATTAGTAGATTCTTCTGCCACCATATTGGAAAAAGTATCTGTTAATAATGAGACTCTTCCTTCGTTCAATGATCCAAATATATCCGAGCCAAAACAACTAAATAAAGAATCTGATAATAGTATTGGGACTACAAAAACAAACAGTGCAAAAAATACTGAAAGTTTGGAATTGGAAAAGACGACCACACCGTTAATAGCAGAAAAAGAAACATCAAAAGAAATAAACTCTGTTCAAGAATCAAAACATGAACATAAATTAATAATTAGTAAAGAAAATGACAGTTCAGCCATTTGTGTTCAAAATACTACAATATCAAAAGATAAAGAAGGAATCTCATTAAATGTAACTAATACTGAAGATTCTACTTCTATTACTGACCCTGTCCAAGAAAAACAACCTATTGTGGATAAACTAAATGAACCAAAACCAACTACTACTGCAACAAATCCAGTCGTGACACCAAAAGAAACAATACAAAGTGCTAAAAATACTTTGAAAACAAAGGAGCTGTTAGCTGAAACTACAAAAAACATGAAAGTTGATGAGCAGCAACAATCTAATGATACTGAAAAAATTTCCAATGTTTCTAAACCAGAAGAAGTACCTACTACTAAAAATAATGAAAATCCTGTTTCTGCTATTGACAATAATGATAAAAAACCAGAGAATAAAGTTGTAGAAACCAAAGCAAAATCATCGGATGTTAACGGTAGTAGTAGTAGTAGTAGTAGTACTAGTACTCAAAATAAAATTGGATTAGTTGGATATGATTACAGTAGTTCGGATAATGAAGAAGAAGAAAAGAAGGAGGAAAATGTTAGTAGTATCAACAATAAACCAGAACCAGCTTTAATTCAAGTTAAAGAACCCAGTGTTGTTATCAGTAGTAGTAGTAGTAGTAGTAGTCAAAAGAGAAAATTGGAAGATACATCAAATGATAAAAATAATGCAAGTAAAAGTGATTCACATCAAAAAGAAGCAAAAAATCCAAAGTTGTCACCCGATACAGTAGCAAATCCAATCGTTGGTGAAGCTATTGAAGAAGATGTATTTGTTGTAACTGGAGTTGGTGAAGGTGCTCTAAATGAAGCAGGTAATAGTCATGGTGATGATGAAGAAGATGATGATGATGGTGGGAATGACAATGTATCGTCAGAAACATTGGGTGCAACTACTGAAGGAAATCTACAAAATGAAGACCTTTCTGCAGCTCAGTTAAATTCTTCTATGGTATCCACTGGTGAAGAAAGTGACATTAATAATATTAGTAATCCTTCAGAAGCAACTGTGAAACATAAAGGAAGAGGGAGGCCACGTAAAAATCCACCAAAAGAAGTATTAAAGGATAAAAATAAGAAAGTGCGTAATAGCACTAATACTACTACTCCAGAAGTTAAAAGTGCTAGTAATAGTAGGTCTAATAGTAGACGAAATTCTTTTGCTGATGATGTAAATGGTGGGTTATCATCTAGTGGGAGTATTAGAAGAAGTGGACGTGTAGCTCAGATTCGTCAAAAAGAAGAAGAAGAACGAAGACAATTAGAAGAACAACGACTCGCACAATTAAAAGAAGCACAAATGCAGAAAAAACAAAAACAATTGGAACGTGAACTACAAACGGTAAACAAACAACATCATAATACGACCATAATATAATATAATTAAATATCTTGTTATACTTATTTGCAATGGTCGGAAGTGATTTTAGTCAGTCACGTCAGAAATGGTTTAAATGTCATTTATGACGGCTGACAGAAA
>JAQGBH010005537.1:0-14141 GCA_034698265.1 Sminthurinus aureus | reverse complement strand
TTACTTGAGATGTCTATATATACGAGGTATTAGATTAATATATTATTATGACTAATACAATCTATATAAAATATTATTATTTGCATACAAATAATGTGGCTTTGTAAAACATAAAACATATTGGGGAAGTGAAACTGTGTATATATGAATATTGCAGAAAATAAGTAAATCAACTAACACATGACTGAAAAATGTGTTTTGGTTTGGTGACTACTTACAAATGCTAACAGTTTTTTAAATGAATTACCACACACAATGATACTATACTGTTTTTATAAAATTGTAACATACTTCGTTTACTACATATATATTATATATATATATATAGTACTGTGGGTTATCAGAAGTATATTGGTGGTAGTTACTTATAATATATTATAGTTACTTAGATTGAATTTCATGAAAGTAAATAATTGATAAGAACTGAATACACACACACATAAACGGTCTGTTGTATGTTTATAAAGAGATGGTCTATGCATGGAACACATACAGTAGTATAGTAGTAAATATCGTATGAAAGTGCAATTACATTAGTAATTTTGTATTTAAATTCTCAATAAAATATAATAATATTGTATTCATGTGTAGCTCACTGTGCAATAAAAAAATATAGTTAATAGTTAATTTAAGCTCGTCATTGTATCGAGGTACATAATATATAATATATTATGTATTTAATAGGTCCTTTGACAACAATTTTAATGTCTTAAATTGTTTGATTAATACTGTAAAACTGGTCTGTATTTTATCATAATCTCAAATGTGACATAACATTTTAGTTTTTATTCGTCTATCATGTTCAGTGTAAAACTGTATAATTAGTAAATCGTACTAAAATACATTGGTTTACGTTTCTTCTGTTTTGACATTTTTTCATTTAAAATTTTACAAAATTAAATGTTACAGTTTTTACTTAGCCTTGTAGTAGGTATGTGAAAAAAGTTACAGATCAGAAATAAGTGTATAGTGTATAGTTTCTAGATCGTCTGTGTTAACGACATATTTAGTTTTATATTTTGATTTAAATAAAATTTTAACCTTATGCATTTTCTATAGTAGTAGTGAACTATACAGTGACACTGTAAAAAAATTAGACAGTGGAAGTTGTAACTAATTATTGTATGTGTATTGTTTCTCCTTTTGCTATTAAAATTTTAGGTCTTTTTAACATTGTGTGCATCATCAGTGACGTCTTTTATCATCTTCTTCTTATTCCCCATTCACGAAAATAAAACTGGTGAAAAATGGGGAATGACAGTAGTAAGAGCAGGCCAATGAACACTAATAATAATAAGAATGCGAAAGGTGATTCGAAAACAAAAAGAAAATTTGCAGTCATGAGTGAAGAAGTTTTACGTCTACGAGGAAATGAATATTTTAAAAGTGGAAATTATGAATTAGCAATAGAATTCTACTCGGAGATAATTAGAAAAAATCCTGCAAATCATATTGCACTTACTAACCGTGCAAATACATTTTTAAGACTCGAACGCTTTGAAGAATCAACAAATGATTGCCGTAAGTGTTTAAGAGTTTTCAAATTATTTAGTTAAATAAATAATAAATATATTCCTTTTTTACAAGCTCATTCATACGATCAGATTTTACAATGAAGCTTTTCATTCTTTAACAAATTAATAATTTTTTATAGTAGTTCATTTTTTCATTATATTTGATGTGTAATAATTTTTGAAGTCTGTTCTTCTTTTTATGATTGGTTTAGTTTCAGCACTCAAATTGGTTCCTGATTCAATAAAAGCAAATTATTATCTGGGTGAATCTTTGTGTCAAATTGGGAATTATGATACAGGAATCAGCCATTTAGAGAATGCGTTAAACATCGGAAAACGACATAAGTGAGTTCCTAGTTCTTACTACTAAAAATATTACGCATATGAATAAAAATGTATCATGTGTTTTACACTAAAACGTATAAAAAACTATAGAAATTAAAATTAAATAAAGTGTTTTCTTTTAACCAGTGTGTATTATATAGTCTATTATTATTTTTAAGTTTAATTTATCAAATCGAATCAACTATTTTATTGATATTGGTAAGGTATACAAAAGGCACCCTCTATCTATTCATTTTAATTTCTTACAGAAAAATTTATGAGACTGAAATAACAGAAAAGTTGAAAAAATGGCAACAAAGACGATATTTGGAAAATCAAGATAAACGGAAGGTAGAAGAAATTGAGCTACGATGTCACTTAACTGCTTTGATCTTACAAGATAAAGAACGTCAAGTAAGTATACAAATATATGATAAACATTACTTTTATAGCATGCTTATTTTATGCACATACAATACAGTACAAAGAATGAATACGCAGCGATAGTAAAATATTTGGATGACACATTTGTTGATGTACCGTTTAAACAGTACCAGTTTAAATTCTGCTGTTTTGGTTTTTAACATGTAAGATATATAAATACATAAAATATAAAATATTATGTTCATTTCAGATTCAAGCGATTAAAGATAAATATGAGAACAAAAAGGGAGAAACTCGTCATAAAAAAGACAAAGATTACAACATGGTCCTGTCAAAAACTGATGAAGAGTCCATTTCTACCATTAATAAATTTACTGAAAAACTATTACGAGACACTCGTATAGTTTTTGAAAAGGCTGAAGAGGAAAAGAAGGTGAGACAAGTGTTTTTTTTATTAGTTTTCTATTCTTATAAATTCTTGTATATATGTACACTTGTGGAAGCACTGAATTATTATGTGAACTCTCTATAATATATTATGTGTATTAAAATTTCAGAAACGAGAAATCCCAGACTTTTTTTGTTGTAAAATTACAATGGAATTGATGAGAGAACCTGTAATTGGTCCATCCGGAATTACTTATGAAAAGTAATCAAAAAATAACTTTTGAATAATACAAATATATGATATAAAACAAAATAATGAATTCCTTACGAAAGTTTGTACACAAAATATTCTTATCAATGACATTACGTTATACACTTATGTAATAATATAATATGAAATTTTTAAGGTCTGCCCTTCTTGAACATTTACGAATAAATGGAAATTTCGATCCCACAACAAGAAACTATCTTACTCCTGAACTTTTAATCAACAATTACAGCTTACGAGAAGCTTTAGAAAACTGGGTTAGTGAAAATGAATGGGTTGTTAATGAAGAATGAAATTTAAAAAAAAAATTGTAATCATACTCATGTTAGTATTGCTATTTTATTTTAAGATATTTTATAGCATTTTTATACGATATTATTAAACTAAATTTCATAGTTCTTTGATATTAATACTTGAGATCTATGTATTTTTCCTTACGGCCTACTACTATAATATATTCATTAGTAATAATAATTAATACTCAATAATAATATAACATTATTATATAGTTCAACATGGTGATAGTAAATAATGTTGTCAACTGAATGTTTTGCTTTGTTGTTGTATTTTGTAACACATTCTTTTTGTACATGAGCCACGTACTATTATGTTACATTAAATCTAAATACCTTTACTACGATACTGAACCAGACAAAATTACCATAATTTATATAATAATTTAATATATATTGTTGTTAAATGTCTATATGCCATGTAAATCACTGATAATAATAATTTATATTTGTTCAAAATGCATACAAGTCTTTTGAATGTTTTTTGTTTCTAAATTTTCTATTTTTGTTATATAAAGTTTTTTTTTATTCAGGAATATGGAGCAATAAGAACTCTGTATACTGTGTATTTTTATTTCTTGTTTTTATGTGACAATAAATTCAAAAACTATACATAAAATTATGTAAAGGTATGTTGTACACTTTAATATACCTTTTTCGATGTAATTCATAATTCATTATAAATGTCAAAGTTTTCTCATAATTATTCCATAAGATACTTATTTTCAAGTTTTTTTTACTTGATAACCGTAAGTTATTGAATTTTTTATGATTTTAAGAAGCACATAAAACATTCAAAACAAAATAATATTAAATGTAAAATCTACAATCTACATGTACAGGAACAATAACTACTTGATTCAAAATTCAAATAGATTTTGTAGAACATTATTTAAATCTAATGGTAATGCAACAATATATATTACATTACGTTATTCATAATTTTAAAGTTTTACCACTTCATATAATAAACCTATAAACATAATGTAGAATATGTTATTATTACCTATAATATATATTATTATTTACAAGGATTGGTGAAATATTTCATAATAGTGGCAATAATCATATTATGGAACAACAATGTTACATTTGATACTTACATATAAATGCAAAATTTTCATCCATTTAAATCTTTATTGAGGAAGATTGACCAACTCACGAACTTTTCGTAGAACTTCAAGATCCGCCTGAAACGTCAAACACAATAGAAAAAACAATAATATTAGTACAGAATTGTTTTCCTTTTTTTTTTAACTTTGAAACCAATACAATTATTTTGGGAAAGAATCAAATGTGTATCATAATATTATTATGTATTAGGTACTACATACTATGCATGACTTGTTTTTTATATAAATAAGTGATAAAATACATGTTTATCATACTTGATTTGAAGATTGTATAACTTCTTGTTTCTTGACTGATTCCTTGGTTTTACTTAATTCTTCTTTCAGACTATCCTGAGATTTCGTCAATTCCATAATTTGTACTTTCATTCTTTGTGAATTGGTTTCAAAAGCTGTTCTATCTTTTTCCAGTTTTTCCAAATGATCCCGTAATCGTTTTACATCAACTGCCGTAAAATCAGAATCACAAGCAGCCAATAAAGATTCAGTTTCCTTCTTCATTGTATCTCGATCTCCGTAGCCATCCTCTTGGAACTCTTTGTCAAAATTTATATATAAATTCTTTGAATTTCCTGGTAATAAAAATTTGTTTCCCTGAGCAAGAACTTTGATATTTTCTTCACTATCATCCTCTCTCACTACATTTTCAGTAACACTCAAGGATGACCCTTCTTCACATGAAATGTCTGTCCATGTACGATAATGTAAAACACCCTTGACTACAACTTTTTGGACTAATTTGCGTATCTATAAAATAATATAGAAAGAACATTATTTAAAATTTTGTCTCTATTTGTTTTTTGTCATACAACATACAAGCATTTCTTTCAATTATACGAAATAGTGTATGTATCAAGAATGTTTTTAGACCAAATTCTCACCTGTGCCCGACTTAGACCTAATCCAAGAGTAAGGCAGAGATCTTCTAGATCAACATCAGTAATATAACCGCAACGAGTATGGTCAAAAAAGGCAAAGGCTAAAAGCAAATGAGGATCAACCGTTTTAGATTTACTTTCTCCAGTAGACAACTTTCTTTTCTTGTTTGGAGTCTCATCTTTGGAATTTTGATCACTTGACTTTTCATCATCTTTTTCTTTTACTTCCTATATTATAACATTTAAAAAAAATTCATTTCAATTAATTTTAAAATGCTTTTTGTTTGTTTGTTTTGATAAAAATAAAATTTTACAACTCAAAACATGTCATAATATATATTATGGAATAAAATGAGACTAAAAAAACAAGACACAACATACATCTTTCTCTTCTTTCTTGATACCATTTTCAGTCTTGGTATTTTGAAGAGACAATGAATCCGAATTACTATTAATTGTTCGAGCTTGGTATACTATTTCTCTGTATATACGGAAGGCAAAATCACGCTGAAGCATTTCGTTGAAAAATTCTGAGGCTAAACTCACTTCAAAAGATTGTTCTTTGTTATCCGCTAAGCGATAGTCTCTGAAAAACCAACATGAAAATGCATTTAGATACTTTCTGTTATGTATGTACTATAATATCTATAATATCTATATATATGTACTACTACTATACATCATCATGAACAGCAATAACAATAAATAACAATAATCATTATTGTTATTATGATTTTGAAATCAACTTATTTTATGAAATCTTACCTTAAAGTATTTAAACTGTGTTGGTTACAATCAAAAGTTCCAGATTTTGCTTCTCTTGATGGATGGATAAGTAAATGAGATGTCTTTGGAAGAGAATATCTTCTGTCCCAAATTTTTCTTGTTTTGTCACTATCACACATTACTGATGTCAATACTGGAACTTGAATTAAAAGTTCAAGTTTTTGATTTTTACTTTTGATTCCATTAACTACTGTTAAAGATCTTGTATTACTATCATCATCTTTTTCTTCTTTAATTTTCACAGATTCAATACCATTTATATTGGTATTCCTGGACGTTTTTAATTTGTGGTCATCATCATCATTATTATTGACTTTATTTGTAGAATTTGACTGATGAGATTTTTGTTGTTGTTCGTTTAATGTATTATTTTTTCCAGTAGAATTTTCTTTTAATTCACTACTACTACTAATATTTTCTTTTTGGTTGTGTTGCTGTTGTGTTTCTCCTTCAATACCTTCACTACCGGTCTCAGATTTTCCACTTTGTTCAGTACTGGACGGATTATTATTAGATTCATCAACTTCCATTGAATTTTCATCTTTGTCTGATGATTTTTCTGTTGATTTATTCTGTGCTGCTGACTCTTCCATTTTTAAAGTTTTCAATAAGCGAGTAACAAGCTGAGGTTTCAAACCTTTAGTACTAAGACCCCTAAGCGATAACTCCTCTTTCAACTTGGGAACAACCATATTCTTTGGATCCAGAAGTGAATAATGGGTACCCTTTTGATGATTTGAAGTTTCAGAGGAATTTTGTTTAGAGTCTGTTATATTATGTGCTTGACTCTGACTCTCCTCTGAAGTTTCATTAGAAGAAATTTCCATTTCACCATCATGATCTTGATGATCAAATGATGGAGTTTCTTCTTGATCAGTAGCTTTTTGAGTTGATACAACTTCTAAAACATTATTATTAGTTTTGCTACTATTTTCAGCATCAATTCTTTCATCATTTCCAACTTTTTCAATTTCATTTGTTGTTGTTACGACAGGAGTAATCGTATTGGAATTACTTTGTCCTTCATCCAATAATTGTTCCATATTTGTTGTTGTTGTTTTATTCTCAGATCCAGTTCCTGTAGTAGTAGTAGAATTATTATCATCTGTTGGACTAATATTAAAACTATCAGGCAATACGTCACTGTACATGTCAAAATTTTCTTCATTTTCTTGACTTTCATCAGAATGATCCTTGAGTTCCTCATCCGCAACTTCATCAGCCTAGCGATATCAATAAGAAACATTCCATTAGATCTTTATACACTGATAGTCTTTTTTACATAATACTAGAATTTAAAATAGCTGTAAAGTTTTTATCTTTATAATAGTTTTTTAACTGCTGTCCTAAAAAGTTCTTTTTAGCGTTCATACTTAAATATATACGTAATAAAATCCCAGTTCAAGTAAAATAAATACTAATAGTAAAACTTCAAAAAACTGTGTATTATATCAAAAAGTAAAAGTAGTAGTTTTGTAGTTTGTATACATAGTACATCAGTAAACATACTGTTTTTCTTAAAAAGAATTAAATGTGGTTTTATACATATTATATACATACTATTATTATTTTTTTAAAAAAAGCAGACATTCTCTCTTCTCTCAATCAAATAACACTTTTTATCTTTCTTTGTTCAAAACTGAATTACTTTTTTTTGCTTGAAAAAAGGACAAAGAAACTATTAAAGCACAATATATTATATCACCAGTTATTTACACGCATACATTATTCTATAGCGTAAAGAGTATAATCTACAATAAAAGGCGTTCATTCAAACTCTCATCCACACAAAACTCTCATTCAATCATATATTATCGTATCATAACTTGATTGATAGTATAATATGATCAGAAACGTTATTAAAATTTAATATTATATAGTATATATACAGTACATAACATGAAGTACTATGCATGTACTGTGTGTAATCTCAATGTAGGATTATTTTGAAAATTTGAAAGAGGAAAGTGCAACATGTACAAATAGTTTTCGAAGATTAAAAGCTTTGTGAATAAAACTTCTTTTGCAATGTAAAAAAGCAAGTAAAGAAAAAGTGTTCTCAATAATAATACTAGTATTAATTCATTAAAAGCAAAAGTATATGACTAATGTTCTAGATTATCATGCACATGTGCCTGAACAGAAATAAAACCGTAGTTAGCGTTATCATATTTTTATACTTAGAAAAAAAAGAGACAATGAAATAATTTCCAATTGTATACTTTTCTTGACTTTCAATCCATTTTCAACATCAAAAGAAAAACAAACAATATAATACGAATACGATAACAACGATATATATACATATATAGTCCAACAGATTTTCATCATTTCTATATATACCATAATATTTTTACACTTTAAATACTGATATATGAAAAATGAAAAATATATAAAGCAAAAAAATCTTAAAAGAAAGACAATAATCAATCTCAAAACTCAAAAAGCAAATGCAATTCAGCAACCTCCGTCTTCACCACCACAACAGGTAACAGCTGATTATTCTGATTGTCCATAGACTTGTCTCCTACTTTCCCCAGTGGTTTTTCTCCTCCGGTTGAAGATGGTTTGTCAGTATTTCCGTCTGCTTCTGTACCTTCATGCTTTTGACCCAATCCACTAGCAGTAGTAGCAGCAGATGTTGTGCCAGTAGCAGAAGAAGAGGAAGAAGAAGAAATCGATGAAGAACTTTTCCCATTGGTATTTTCATCCTTATTTTCATTGACCCCATCTGTATTTTCATCTCCTTGAAGAGCAGTTTTATAGATTCTATGGATTTCTTCCCATTCCTTCCGAGTAGGGAGGGCCGCCCAAATATTTGGAAGAAGAACAACAACTGTCTCCACACTGTCCTTTCCTCTTCGATAAAAAATTTCCATAAAGCGATACCTGTTCAGAAATGGTGTGTCAGAAAGAACAGAGAACCAAAACAAAAACACGTGAATTCGTGAATAATTTTTTTTCTCAGTTTCAGATTTTTTTTTTTCGTTGCATCCTCCTTCAAGATATAGTTATTTTAGTGTCTCTCTCTCTCTCCTTTCCTTCACTTCCATCACCTCTCTTTCTTCATCATCATTATTCTCGAAACATTCTTCCACTCAATTTTGTTAAAAGAAACACATAAATAACCACCACATGGTGTCAGGTCTCATAACAATTGGCAAGGATGGCCTCATCATCATCACGGGACGATCACGCGATTGGAGGAAAACGAATATTTTGTATTGAAACTACTATTATAACATATTTTTCTAAGTACCTATCACAGAACTGTATTCATCAATTTCTAGAAAAAAACATCAAGCAAATTTCCACATTTTGTACTTGGATAACCCTATTTTACTAGTTCTCCAAAGAATAACAAGATGCCGATGAAAAAAAATATAGAAATAATAAAGTAACTAAAGTAGACTTATGTTGTGTATGATACACATATTATACATATAATATATATATACATATATATAAATAGGTACACGACACATTGTTCTTGGTTGAAATTTTTCTTAATAAAATAGTTATAGGTAGTAAAAAAAATTAAATGATGTCAAATAATAATAGAAAGACACGTATTCTACATAATACATAATATTTTGAAATAAGAAATAAAAATCTACAGTGATATTATTTAAGGGTATTTATGATGCATTATTATAAGGAATAGAACAAACCCTTCATAGAAAAAAAAATAGATTACAGAGAAATCATATTATTTGTAATTTATATCATTCCTGCATTATTATTGCATAGATTTTTAAAAAAAATTCTGTGGCTTGCAATTTGTAAAATGTAACATTTAACATACAAATGTTAAAAAAAAATCAATAATAATTATTATTGGAATAAAAATGAAAATCAGTAGTAAAATGAGCAATTCGTGTGTAAAAAATTATGTACATGTTATTAGACTTGAGAAAAACAAGAACATAATAGCTTACCATTTTGTACATCGACGAAGATCAAGTCCAGTCAAAGATTTAGTACATCGAATTGCTGTATTAATGAGAACCTGAGGATCGGAATGTGGATTTTGACCATCCAATGACGGTGAATGAGCTCCTCCTATTATCATCGTTTCACTTTTTCCAACCTATAATCAAGTGTAAAATTTTACAAAAAAAAAAACAAAACGAATTTTATAACGTAGCAGTCCTAGTATCTGTTTTTAATAATTATTATTTATTTTATAATAAGTGTACAAAAAAAAACAAATAATGTTCTTGTTTGTAAGGAGCAAGTACTACTGTAGAATAATATACCTTTGTTCCTACAACAAAATTGATTAACCGATTTGGATGTTGGACACTTTGATTACTACTTGATTCTTCTGCAAGTCCACATCCCTTTCTATAGAAGGTTGACTTAGTTGGCATTGATAGTAACATGACTTTCACTTTTAAAAGATCATTCTCATCTGCTGGATGTAAAATATTTGGAATAGTATCCATTGGATTTGAAATTGTATTTCCACTAGTAGTAGAAATGGAGTGTTCTACAATGTCTACTTTTTCTGGAAATCTTCTAAAAATATGAACAGGACAGGAATGTGTCAAATCCATAGGAAGATGCATAGGAAAAGTTTCTTGCCAGCTACATCTGGCTAATATGAAATCTGATGGTACATATAAATTTTTGTAACGTCTTTTCAATTCTGCAACATCAACTTCAAATTCATCCAATGATATTTTTGGCAATTCCCATCCATATCTTGGTGTAGGTCGTGCTAAAACAGTCATTCTTTTAGGAGAAGTTGATGACCGAGAATTCGAACGTTCATGATTTCGAGTCGAGTCTGATTCTCGACTTTTTTTAGGAGATTTGGATCGACTTCTTTTTCTACTCTCTCTTGCACCTGATACTGGACTCCTTCCTCTTGGAGGTCGGGGAGTAGACATCGTTGTTGCTGTTGTTGTAATTAATGATGATGAGTCATTTTTAGGCTTGTCTTTATTATCTTTTTCACTGTATAAACAATAAAAACACAATAAAATAATATGAATTTCAATTTAAAAAAAAGTACCTGTGGGGTTTAATTTTATAATTTTATTTAATTATTAGATTTAATGGCTTGTCTAATTTATTATGTTTATTACTTACATGTCACGTTTTACTACATCTTCCTTTGCTCTTTTATTTCTCTCTCGTGCTCTATCTCGTTGTCGTTCTCGCTCTCTTTCCTTTTCTCTTTCTTTCTCCTTTTCCCTTTCACGTTCTCGGCGTTCTTGTTCTCGTGCTGTATAAACAAATAATAGAAACAAAATTTAAAATATGGATGATACTAAATGCAAAAAATTTAAACATGAATAGATAGTATAATCAAATTAAACCCACCTAATCTTTCTTTTTTCTCTCTTTCCTTTTCTCGCTCTCGCTCTCTCTCCCTCTCCCGTTCTCTCTCTCTTTCACGCATCTCTCGATCCATTTTTTGTTGTTGTTGTTGCTGTTGTTGTTGCATTCCAAGATTTCCAACATCTCGACCAATTAAAGATGGGATTTGTTGTAATGGATTTGACATGGGTAATTGTAGTTGTTGTAAATGTTGCATATTGTGAGCATCTACCATTGATGGTAAGGAATGAGACGATGCTTGTGTTGTAATTGTTGGAGCAGGTGGTGGTCTACCCATTGGACCAGATCTTGAATGTTGTACGTTAACTCTAGAATTTTCTTCTACTCTTGACATACGTCCACCATATGGAGACTGTTGCATTGCATTATTAGAATTGGACTGATTTTGATTCTGTTGATAACGTGAGGGATTACCTTGATTCTGTTGTTGTTGCTGCTGCTGCTGTTGTTGTTGTTGTTGTGAATGTGCTTGTTGATTATTTTGCATATTTTTTCCTTGCTGCTGCTGCTGCTGTTGTTGTTGTTGTTGTTGATTTTGAAAATTAAGTAATGCTGCAGTTGAAGCTGGTGAATTATGGGATAATAATGATGGATTAATACTTCCCTGTGAACTATGACTAATAGGTTCTCCTGGATTTAAATTCAAATTACCACTATTTAAAGCTCCACTCATATTAACTATCTGAACCCTAGTAGCATTCCAACTGAAAGGCATTGCCGGATTAAAATCAGCTATTAAAAAATAAAAATAAAATAAATACACATTATTAAAAATGTACATCACACATCATACGTCATAATAATATATTGTACTGGATACTTTTAGATGTTAAGTATCGTATTATCGTTGTAAAAAATATAATGATATGTATAAATCAAAGACACAATAAAAGTGCAATAATTATTAATTATTTACCTTCGACTAAAACTCTGTCTCCAGGTTTGGGTAGAACAGGTCCCTTCACAACGCTTTATGAAATTAAAATAATCAAAATTCATTAAAAAAAAAAGAGTTTGTGGCTTTTATAGATTTTAAAATAAACACCATTAATATTGGAAACTGAAATGAAGTTTATAAAAAATACCTCATATGAAAAAATACATCTTCATCAATAAATCCAAAATCATCATGTGTTTTAGTAACTGTTCCAGTAAAAACACGTTGTTTAGCTTGCTGAGATTGGGTTGTTTGAATCATTCCAGTTAAGGGTGTAAGCATTGAAATGGACTGGCTGGATTGAATTTGATCTATTTTTGTTGAGATTATAAAAAGTTTTTTTTCTTGCATTAACAATGTTTAAACTACTTATAAAGGAATTGTACGTATCATTATATTATGTAAAATGCCCTGTTAGTAATAGTTAGTTATTAACAAAAATATAATATTATGTACTCATTACTGATTAGTACTTGCATACCGGTTAAAAAGTTGACATTTAAATTTGGAATTAAATTTGGTTGTTGTTGTTGTAGTTGAAGAATCTGAGGAGCATTTGTTCCTATTTGAATGTTCTGCATCTGATTATTGGGATCTTGAAATGTTAGATTATGACCTCCAGCAGCTTGAAATTGAAGTTGGTTTGGTGTAAAATTTAGGCCCGTACCTTGAGGACCTTTTGAGCCTATAACCAAAAGAACAAACAACCATTACGTAAAATTATTGTTGCTCAAAATATTCTTATCTTTAAAATACCGTGTTAATCATAATATATTATTCATTTTCCGATTTTTAAATCCACCTTAAAAGATTAAAAGATGACTTACCGTAAAAAGACATGATAGAATCTTTGATATCAATTACACAATTTTAACCAGGAAATTGAAAATAACTTTATTTACTGACATAAGTACGAAATTTTGGTAAACGTATGTCTTCTAATTTATTAACATTTAACAATGATCATTATTTCTACACACACAAAACTTGATTATATTACCTAATTATATTCAACTTGATGTGAATAATTCAAGTACACTTCTATATTTAATTTGCACACAAAATACAGAACGCGTACTTATTTTAGTAGGACTAACACAATGTTAGTTCATAAAAACTTGAAAGTTTAAATAATTATTATGTTTCATTTGTTTGATGTTTGATACAAAAACAAATATCTTTAAACACTCTAACAGTGTGGACAAGTTAAACCAAAATAGCAATTAACTACTAATTAACTTTTTCCATTAAAATTACAGCTTTTCTATGAAAAATTCAGCGTTTGAGCTTGACGCTCTGCAGTGTATGACACACTGTGTATCTAGCTCTGGTAAATGTTTGTTGTGATGCATTATACTATGGGCTTTTTTTCTCTCTCTCTCTCTCTGTGTTCTGTGTGTACATAAAATATATTTTTGTACTTTTTAGACCGCAAGCCCTTTTTCAACTGGAGAAAAATCGAAAAAATATGATAAATATTATGCAAATGTACTGGACAATGTCCATACGTCAATGTCCATACGTTAATTCTCACATTAGGCATGTCTTGCCAAATTGATATTTAAGTAAAAATGTCATGTAAAAGCTCACAGCCCTGTCCAAAATATTTTTAGCTGCTTTAATGGGGCATCATGACATGAGACACATTGTAAATTGTAAATAATATTTACTTGAACATTTGTATTTTGTATGTAGTAAAAAAAGGTGAAAAGAGGTAGCATTTTGCAATGAAGATCCAGTAAATATGTGCACTCTACACAGCATGTACAATGTACATTTGTATCCTTCGTATTTTAATTCATAAATATATTATGCAAGTATTGTATGTTGACAAATAACTTCGCGGTTGGGACCTCGGGATCAGTCTGGACTGGGCCGACCTAAAAATGTG
>JAQGBH010005536.1:0-14142 GCA_034698265.1 Sminthurinus aureus | reverse complement strand
AATCAGCGTAAAAAACTGAGTCGGGTAGGATACATGAGGTTCCGAAACTGGCGTAGCACTTGAAAACCTTCCATTGTGAGAGTTGAGAGTTGAGAGAAGAGTGTTGACTTTTACAGAGTAAACTCTAAACTCGTGCATTATTATTTATTACACATGGCATTTATAAACATTTTTCTCATCCAATTAGACGTGCATGTAATTGCACATCCATACCTTTGCTCTATGTATGATCTAAGACGTATAAGACACATAAAAGAACATGGAGACTAAGTGCAAATAAGTGAGTGAATGAGTGGTCGGCGTTCAGAGTTCAGTGTGGATTCATTCCTTGAGATTGTTCTCATTTCTTGTTTAACAAGCCCAACAAACAACAAACAACAAACAGGCAAATTTGTCCATGTTTAAAAAGTGCATTATAAATTTTTGCATTTATTTATGACTCATTTCACTCCTGGCTGTTAGCTCTGACATGTACAATGTAGACATTATAAGTGTTACATGCTCGACTTTAATACCTTTTATCTTTTGCTTTTGCACAATGACCACTGGCAACAAGAAGAACATGGTCAAAATAGGAAATTGGCATACAAAATACAAAACACAAAATATAACATTGGTTTAGCTCCTCTCGTGCTCGTGTATGTACATGTGGATTGTGGATTGTGGATGATTCATAATTCGTAAATTCATTCACACTATACACTGTATTATGATATCTATTTTATGTATGTACTTTGATTATATCTACAATCTGATATTTACACTGATCACTGACTATACACGTGTGTCTTATATCTTATATCTTATAGAAATGCACATGAAGAATGAAGAATTGAGTTGAGATTTAACAGATGTTATTACTTATTCTCTCATTTTCTTAGATATTCTTTCATTCTTTGTAAGAATTATACCAAAAACAAAACCCAACTTTTAAAATTCTTAAATCCTTGTTTTGAAAAAACCATTGAAATTTTCTTCTCAAAAATAAAAAAAATAAGAGTATCACTCGAGCCTGAGACTCGAGACTCGAATCTCGAGATAGGGTTTCCGTTGTTGTAAAAAATAATAAGACACAAGACACAAGACAATCCTTCAATTTCATCACACAACAATCCAGATTCCAGAAGAAAAACAAGGTAATAATCATTATTTTCTAGTCCAGTCCTTAAATCTGTATGGTACATGATTTAATACACATTCTCAAATATCAAGTCTCAAGTTTTAACTGAAATGGTATGCATACATATTTACATTTACATTTAGATACTGTGCTTTGTACAAGTTACCTTACAAAATACAACCCAAGAAACAAGTGTAAAAAAGTAGAGATGAATGAATATGTCAGTCAAAACTGTATTATGCAATTTATTATGTTCTCCCTTTTCTCCTCCTCCACAAATTACAACTTACAACTTGAAACCCCAAAAATCAAGAATCTGTACTCAAGACTCAAGTCTCAAAAGTCTCAAACAAATCATGTGTGATGATTACGAAATTACCAATGACTTTGTTTGAAAAGAAAATTGCATATTATATTATTTTGTTTTATATTATCATCTTTTATTTTACACATGTTGTACAAATGGTAAAAATACAAGATTCAAGACACTCGCCATTTTATATTCAGATTCATTTTCACTCTCATCTTAATTTGAGCCATGCCATGAGTTTGGAGTCTCGAGTCTCGAATCAAGAATCAAGTCAAGTCAAATGATCAGTGCTCACTTTGAAAAAACATTTTGAAAAACAGATGAGTCAAGAACGGTAAAGTGAACATGCTTTGTTTATATTGACTCATGCTAAAAACCTAAAATGTGAAGTCATGAAGGTTTTTTTTCCATCTCTCCCTTTTCGACTTCTATCTTCTATCCTCTTGGTCTTCGTCGTCGACTCCAACTTCTCCTTATACTTTATACTTTATACAGTACTTACTTTTTCTTTCTCCTTTAAGGAGTAGGAGGCGACTAAACTAGTTCGTAGTTTGTAGTTTGTATAGAGTATAGAGAATAGAGAATATAGAATATTATAGAGATGTGTTAGTGTTAGATGTTAGAGTAGGAGAGAAGATCAGAACTCAGAACAAGCCAAAGGAAAGAAATGGAAGTCTCCCTCTCTGTCTCTCTCTCACTCACTCAAAACTTGGGTCTTGTGTAGGTGGATTGAATTAGATACACACAAACTATGTAGAAAGAATAAGAAGAATGATCTTGACGCCTTTTCCCCTTCTTCTTCGTCCTCTTCTTCATTTGCCTGCTTCTTCAGCTTCTTCCATAACACAACATAATATAGTGTAATAACAACATCCTATTTTCCTATGAATGTCTATGGTCTATGTATATTGTATATTACACATGCTCTATGTGTGTGTGTGTGGTGAGTTCTTCTGTTTTTGGCTTTCGTCGTCCTCGTTGAAAATCTTACAAGTCTTACAAGTTTGAGTATAAAGTATAATGTATATACGAATCTGTGGATTGTGGATAGATAGAAAAAGCTACTACAACTACTCACTATTCACTATTGCAATGCATAAGGCAAAAGGCATAAGGCGTACGGCAAGAATCGAGAAGCGAGAAAGGTGTGTATGTAGCTCGTAGTACGTACTGAGTACTGACTTGCTAGAATGGAGTTTGGAGTTTGTTTGAATCCATGTGTGATGTGTGTAGTTTGTAATGTGTACGTTTAATGTTATATGTGTAAAGTATAAGGGAGATCGTATAAGGAAGTAAGGAAAGAACCTTCCCAGATGGAACATTGCCCAGTTCTAGTCTGGGACTCGAAACACCAACACCAACACACAAAACTCTCAATTCTCAACATCCAACAGAACAAGAAGTGCGTTCACGTCTATATTACGGAATACGGAATAACTACATTTTAGCTCTATGTAGTTCAACACTGTAGAACACTGTAGTGCAAACGCCGTACTAAATACTGAATACTCAAGAAAAAAACTGAGCACTGTTCTTTCTCTCTCTGTTATACTTGTACATTGTACAGAACAGACTTGACTGTATAATACGGTAAAGCGGGCGGGTGACTATTGAACTTTGTGGTCATAGTCATTTTCGTATTCATATTCATATTCAACCCGACCAATATTTCTGGTCACTTCCCCGCCCCCTCATTATCATCCCCATCATCTTGAATCTTGAATCTTTATCCTTCTTTTATTTCTATTTCAAAGCCGCAGTGTAAAATTATCCCAATTCCAGCCGCAGTGTGAAAGAGGAGTGAGAAAAAAAAAGATAATTATTATTATCAGTGTTTTAGCTAAATTAGTTTCATATTAGTGTTGTGTGTTATCTTGTGTTGTGTTAATTTTTAAGTTTTAAGTGAAGAAAAAGTTGATTGGGAAAACGGGAAAATCGGACCTCACATTTGGATTTGAATCTCGGATTTCGGATAAAGTGAAGTGTTTGTGACTTGTGAAAAAGAGCTTAACATGTAATTTTTGATGTGAGGAATATGAAATTTTGTGAAAACCTTTAGAGTTTATCTATTTAAAGGAGGAAAAGTCCATGAAAGTGAACATGTGGAAGTGGAGAGAAGAAGGAGGCGGCGGAGGAAGAGAAGGAGAAGAAGAAGAAAGAATGGAAATGGAATTATCGAAATGCAACAGTAGAAGAAATAGAGGAAGAAGAAGAAGAAATAGTAGTAGTGGTAGTAGTAGTGATAGATGTAGTGGTATGGGAATGGGACTGAGAATGCAAAGGGGTATGGTGACCCTCTCCATTGTCATCATCTATTTGATACAGGCTCATTTCCCCACAACGACAATGGCATTCAATTTAGATGTGGGCAGTGCGATCACTCATCGTGGAGAGTCGGGCTCTATGTTTGGCTTCTCCGTTGCTCAACATAAGGACTCAAACGTCTCTTGGTATGAACTATGAAAATTACAAACTATGAACATGACACAAGAAATAAGAATGGAATGAAATGGATATGATAAAAAAAACCATGACATGACATGAATTGACATGCATAATATTCACATAAATTTCCTCCCTTCATTTAAAGGTGATTTTGTCTAGAGTCCAGAGTCTGGAATCTAGAGTCCAGAGTCTGGAATCTAGAGTCTATAGTTTGTAATTTGTACACCTTGTCCCTTGTCCTTATCTCAATGTTTCGTGTCTCGTGTCTTTGGAATTTGGAATATAGAACATGGAATTTTTGTTGACAATCAGTATGTTTATGTTTGTTGCTTTCATTGGCATTTCAGGATCTTAGTTGGTGCACCAACGGCTGAAACAGGACAACCGGGAGTTCGGAGGCCAGGCGCTGTATACCGGTGTAGTTGTGAGGCCAGTAATGTTTGCCAGCCTGTTCCATTTGATCGTCAAGGTATTTCACTATTTATTATTTATTCACGTGTCAACTGACAATAGTAAAATTTAAAATAACAGTTTTGTCTCAATTCATAGTATATTACATATTATGTATTATACACATTTAGTTTTCTTTTATTCCTTGTAACAATTTGTCATAATTAGTATCCATTATTCGGTATTCAGTTTACAATAGAAAAGATAAATGATGAATACAGCAATGACATTGCATAATTTCAAGAGTATTGATTTACATATAAAATTTATAATAATATTTGATATGTGTGAAATATGGAACATGGAATATGGAATATATTATGGGGTGCATTTCAATTTTAATATGAAAATGAACAACTAGGAATTTTATCCCTTGTGCGGTGTGTCAACAGTAAAAAAATCAACAATCAACAATCAATAGCTCATAAATCTTTATCCGGCACGAGCATTTTTCTTTGAGATCCAAGATTTAGGACTTTGAACAGTAACGTTGAATGTCGAATTTGATTTACTCACCATGACGGTTTATCAGGAAAATGTAAACAATTATTATTATCATTGTCCTTTCGGCTTCTTTCATTCCTTCCTTTTTTTCGGCATGTCTAATTTGTACTATGTGTACCAAATAAATATAGTACAGAATACAGGATACAGAATCCACCAGCTGTGGATTGTGGATTGTGGATGTCGGATGAGTTTTTGATGAGTTTGGGAAGTATAAATAGTCAAGAGTCTTGAGTCAAGACTCAAGACAGTCAAGTTGGTGTTTTAACTACTCGGATCTCCGATTCCAATTTCTTCACTCTTCTTCAATTTCTCCATTCCGTTCCACATTCTACATTCTGCATTTTCAATTTTTTTTAAAACCAGTTTTTAGTTATTGTTCATGGTTGAAAAATTTAACGCTGAAAATATACTGCTACGAATACGGATACTAATATTACTATTTTCGATTTTCGATTCTCAATGGATGGGTAAATACTTTTGTATTCTGTAGGAATTGATCTCTTTGTGGAAGGTGAAATTTGAGATTTGAGTTGAGAATTGAGAGAAACAAAAGATGCAACGTGCAACTCATGTTTTCTTACATTCCTCTTTTATTTTCACGTTTGAGAAAAAGCACTTGTGACTTGGTTTTAAAATTTTCAAATGGAAATAGTAAATTTATCTATAATGTATTTTGTATTTGTAATTTGTAAACGTGGTAAAATAATAGGGTGGTGAATAAATAGAATTCTTCTCATGGGATTTCTCGAGTAAAACGGCAATAAAAAGGATTCAATTGGATTGGAGAAAAGGCACACAAGTTACAAGATACAAGTGCACTTTCTTCCTTTTTGTACGTATCAACTATAAACACTCAAGTTTTTTTAATGTGTAAAACAATTGTGTAGAGTGTAGAGCGTAACGGGGTTCAGAGTTCTGAATTCTAAACCTGTGGAATTCCTGCAAGACATTCATTATACATACAGAGAAAAAACAACGTCCGCGACAACTGCATAAAAGTCATGATCATTCCTCAAGATTCCAGATTTAAGATTCAAGACTCAAGATGCAAGCTATAAAATATAAAATAGAAACATTCAACATTCAGAATTTACGGTACAAAATAAAAAATACAAAATGCCGGTTCAAGATAAAATTAGGTCTTTAAGCTCAACTTCTCGTACTGTTGTGATTTTCAATCTGCTCTGATCTGGAAGCTGAAGATTTCAATTACAAATTATAACACATGTGTGTACAAATTTTGCCACTCAAAATTCAAGTTCCCATTTATTACGACTTACGACTCATATACAAAAATGTATTGAGTATATTGAGTATTGAGAAGAAGGTCAAAAGGTCACGCCCACTAATTAATCATGGGATATTTTATTAATTTTACGGTTATTGTTATTATTATGACTACGTTAATTACTGATTACGTCTTATGTTTTCTCAAGTTTGAAAATATCAAATGGTTTCATGTATTATACATTATACATCTCGCACTTCCATCGTGTACCATAAACCATACACCATGCACGCATACAGTATAAACAATACTGATTTAATACGTACAGATTCTTGCTTCTTGCTATGTCAATAATATATCAAAGTGCGGTCTTTGCTGTGGTTGATGAGTGATGCCTTTTTATTTTCTGTATGATGAAAAGCGCATTTCTATCTTCTATATTTCCCTCCAAATTCAACCACAATTCTTTATAATTCATAAAAGAGAGCGAAAGTGCAAGAAGAAGATGCAATAGAATCAAAAACGGACATAAGACGTACTCAGTATAGAATATATAAACTACATTGTACACTGTATACAGTACACAACGAAGAAATGCACGCTCTCTAAACTGTAAACTATAAACGCACTATGTTATTATTAGTAGTGAATAATGGATAATGGATTGCTCCAGACTCCAGATTCCAGATTCCAGACCAAACAAACTGTAGGAAATCCACTTCACTTCACTCCAAATTCTACTCAAGTGAGTTTGGAGTTTGGAAAACTCCAGCTTAGCTCACAATCAGTTCACTTGAGACTCGAGAACTGAGAGTTGAGAGCCAGAAGAAAAGGAGAAGAAAATTCAATAATAATTGATAATTCTCCCATCCGATAAAATAAATCACACTCTCACACTACACACTACACGTTTTTTCTTCTTTCTCTCGCTCGCTCGCTCTCTCTCTCTCTCTCTCTCTCTCTGTCTTTAACGTGTAACGATACGAATATCAAACTGATTGTAGTCCATTTCATGCTCGTTTTCCCCTCCTCTTTCGCCTCTTGAAGATTGGAGAGGTCAAAACAACAAGAGAAAAGTGCGTAGTCTAGTAATAATATTTCCACACTGCATATACCGTCATTATACTGAAAATCAAACGATAGGTAGCTACTACAAACTATAAAGTACAAACTACGAACCATATAATATCTAACTTGCGTAAAACGTGAAAAGTTGGATTCTAATGGAAATGAAGCGATAAATGAATGCGTCCGTCGCGTGCGTATCTATCTAGCTATCTATCTCACTATCATCTGTCTATTTTTCTACTGTGCTCTACTCTCTACTCTCCACTGCATATGTATGTGTATGTGTGATATAACAAAAATATAATGGATGCACATTGCATTGAGTCTTGAGTCTTGAGTCTTGAACATATGGACCATCTCAATTCTCAATTCTCAATAGTCACTTTGAGAGCAATCCAGAGGTACATATTACATCGTACATCTTTCTTCCATCGAATCTGGAATACGAAATACATAGTACCAAAATAATATACAGTCAATATACACTGTGCACTGTACACACTGGAAACTGGAAAAAGTCAATATACAAGTGCGTGTTGAATACTATCGATAAAATATACATATTCTCGTAAAAAAACTTCTCCAGCTTCTTCTTCTGCTTCTTCTTATCCGCATATTATAAGAGTTCTAATGTTATTCTCAACACTACACACTACAAGATTCCGCTCTTTTGCTACCACTAAGAAGCTCTAATACCAAAACCAAAACCAAAGCCAAAGCTAAATCTAAATCCACAGTCAAAACCAAAGCCAAGGCAATGCAAGAAAGAGTAACACCCGAAAAAAAGGAAGAAGAAGACGATGACGACCAATACCAATACCAACTACTAACCATACTATACCAATTCCGATAATGCAACGATAAGAAAAAAAACTATGAAGTATCTTGTATTGAGCATTGAGTATTGAGTATTGAATGAGGATGGAGTCAAAACTTCATACTCAAGACTCAAGTCTCAAGACATCATAAAAAACACTCAGTCACTTTTTCCAGGATCATTCCCTGTACAGTGTACACTTCACAAAAAATATCAAAGGATAGGATGAATATTGTGGATGAAAAAATACTATCGAGTATGCATAATAATGAACCGAGAAAAAGACAGAAACAGAGACAGAATATTATTATTATAAGGAATAAAGAGAGAATGAGAAAACGATGAAGAGAAGAGAGAGAGAGAGAGAGAGAGAAAGGAAAAAGTTAAAGTCAAAGTAGGAGGAAAAAGAGCAAGACAAAAAAAAATAGAAAAAGGGTCTCGTGAATCCCTAGTACTGCACATTGCACACACACAAACACACATACACATAGGGATCAGGAATAGTATAAATAGACACAGTAACACACACTCACATACTCAATACTCGCATCCCAGCCGATTTACTCTAAACTCTAAACTCTAAACTCCAAACTCTAATGTTAAACACTGAAGAGCTAAGACTCAAGATGCTAACGCTAGTAACTAGTAACAAATCCAATGTGTGTATGTAGTAAGTAGTAGGACTGCAACACAGTAGAACAGTAGAAAAAAACGACACCAACCAACTTCCTTACCTTCATGCATTTATTCATCAGCAGCTTCTTTTTTCAGTTTCCCTTTCCTTCTCTCTCTCTCACTCGCTCTCTCGTTTCCCTTTGACTTTAAATTATTCATATCCACACATGCATCCAGCGTCCAAGAATAAACCCGAGTGTACAGAGTGCACAGAGCACAGGTCCTTCTGAATGTCTTATGTTTATTATTTTAGACAGCAATGGAAAAATATCCATAATTTATATGTGTATTTTATATTTGTATATTTGGATTGGAAGTGAATTGAAATGAAATGTGGAAGTGACTGAAAGGCTGAGGATTTAACAGTAGTTATTAAAAATAAAAAATCACTGTACACTTTTATGTACCTAGTACCTAGAATATATCCAAGTGTACGTGCCTAGTTTGCCTCAACCAAATTCTCCCTTCCCTTCCTATTAACTTCAAACTGCAGTAAAGATAGAGAGACGGGGAGACAGACAGCCACTGAGATTGGTTATTGAATATTGACTATTGTATTGTTTCCATCATTCATTCAATATTTTATTGTTTCATAATAGTATCATGAATCATGAGTATGGAGTATGAATGATGGTATGAGAAGAAAAGGCCAGAGTAGCGAGTTGTGAGTTGTAAGTTGTGAGCATTAACTATTGAGAATTGAGAGTTGATCAATGAGCACTAAACATTGAGCATTGAGCATTGACGATTCCCTACATTTTTTGACGTGGATATTGGACATTCCACACATCAATCGTCTGTAGTCTGTACCTATAAATTATACGTAGTTGTGTGGAATAAAATGGAATGTTCAAAATTCAAAACTGTACTCACATTTATTACATACATTTTTCAAATTTAATACCGAAAAGAAAACCAGATTCGAATGATTTTGTTCACCAGAAATAATAATAATTGATAATATTTTAATTTTTAATTACAGGTAACAATGTTGTGGAGGGTAAGCAAATTGATGAGAAATCCGGTCAATGGTTTGGGGCCACGGTGAAAAGTTCCGGAGACGATGGGATTATTTTGGTAAGTTGACTTTTAAATCAGTAAATCAAAATGCAACATATGTATGTATTGTAGAATGTGCAGTTCACAATGTACGGTGTACACCTATAGGCGTAAATTGTAAATTGGTTCTCTCCTTTTCTTTGGAAGGAGATGAAACTTGGTTATTTTGTTGATATTTGATATTTGATATGCAACTGTAGTGAGTAGTGATCGATTTGATATTTTTTGTGATTGGAGGAGTGATAAAGGTTGAGCGTGGGATGACAGTAGTCAAATCAAGTCAAGTCAAGTAGAATCAGAGGCAGTGGCAGAGTGAGGGAGTATAAAATGTGAAAGAGTAATAGAGTGAGCGAAATAGGAAATAGGAAATCTTACGATTAGTTTCAACTTTTTGGATTCGTCGTGTTTTGTTTTGGACTCTAGTGTCTAGTATATAGCGTATAGCGTCTAGGGTGTAAGGTGTAGGGTATAGGGCGAGAACGCGAATATTAAATGTTGAATCTTCATAAAAGTCCTCTTCCTATCAGGAGTCTAAAATCTAAAATCTGAATAGAGTTTTAGCTATGCACGAAAGTGTTCCCTCATGTACATATTATATTTCTATTTTACATGCTCAAAAGATAACAGCGTAACGAGAAAATGAGATGAGACAAGATAATAATGAGTTAGGGAATCGATGTGTGGATTGTGTATTGTGTATGTATAATGTGTAATAATCGATTTCTTTCGTTTACGAGTAAATTGCCTGGTTTTAGGTTTTTACTCTAGACTCTAGTATCATACATTATACACTATACCAACTGTATCTTGTATACTGTTGGCTGTAGTAGCTCAGTTTAGCTTGGTTTACTGCGCTCTTTAATGGGGTTGAGTCTAGAATCTAGAATCTAGAGCCTATGCATCATGTACACACAGAAATAGAAAACAGAAAGGAGCATCAGAGCATCATGGAGGAAGCAGTCCATCTCCAATCTTCAGTTAACTATCTGGTTGTTCTTGTTATACACTTGATGTGTGCATTTGCTATGTACATATAGAACTTTCCTTCTTCATTTTGCTTCAAATTTCACCAGCGTCAACGTCAAACCTTTCCGTTTTACTTACCTACAATCTACCATCTACAGTTTACAGTCTGCAGATAGTATGTATATTATGCCCGGTACACTTTTAATAGTTACCGTACAGACTGAAGACCAATCCAGAGAGAATAGAGAAGAGTGAAGATACACACAGAAGCTGAGAAAAGTGCGTAGATTCAAGTCGACCGACAACCGACAATCGTAGTCAATTTAAATGTCGACAATTGACAATCGACAATGGAATTGACTACCGGGAAGCAGTTTAATGTGAAAAGAGTACAATGTATCACGTGTATTATGTCTTATGTATAGGTAAAATGAGAGATGAGTCGTTAATCATATTTTAGCATTTAGATTTCTATTCAGAATTCAGACGTTGAACACTCTAGATTTTGTGGATTGTAGAAAATAAAGTCCATAAAAATGGATTTCCTATTATGATCACATTAGACATTAGGAAAAGTATTAAAAAGTCAAAAATGGAAAAGACATCAATGTAAAATGCTACAAAAGTTTCATCAATCCCTTTGTCACTCGCTCCTATTCTCACTTTCTCATTCTTTCTCTGTCAAAGGAAAACATTTTGGATGATCGTTACATAATGATACATTAATAGAGGAATAAAATATAAAATTATTGAGAACCGAATGATAGAAGCTTGGAGCTCCATTACATCGATTATGGATATTTAATGTCTCATTTTAGCTGTTTTTGTAGAGAGTAGAGAGATACAGACAGAATTTATAATAATTTGAGTTTTTGTAGTCGAACCAAACCAATGACGATACTTTTAATGTTGAAAAGTCCAGTAATATTTTGATCACAACAGTTTTTAAGTTTAAATCCGCATATTTGATGTTGCACTCTATTTTAGTTTAGTTTAGTTGGTTTTGAATAGAGTTTTCACATTGTACAGTAAAATTACATAGCAGTTTTAGATGGATTTGTAATTTGGATTTAATAAAATATACACTGATGATAATTGTTTGTTTTTGATTTTCTAGTCCTGCGCTCCCCGCTACACTTGGTTCAGTGCAAATAGGAAAAGAAGAGATCCAGTTGGGACTTGCTTCGTTGCCAAAGATAGCTTCACCGAATTTGTCGAGTATTCACCTTGCCGTACTTGTAAGTTGAGATTTGTGTTTTGTATAAGAGTCAATTCTATTTTGTTAAGTCTATTTTCTATTTACTCTCAAATCCCAAATACACCACACACCATACAGAACTACCATTATTTATACATAGATATATAATATATAATTCCAAATACACTTCCATCACAAGAACACGACGTACGACTACTTACTACTTGTATGTCTACAGTCTACAGTGTACACTTTACTCCACTACAAATTCTATCGTAAATGCACCAAGCACCAAGTTGGTGAGCAGAGACCAGAGACAGAAAAAGTTTCTCAAACTCAAAACTCACACTCTTTAAGATTAAGGTATATTAGATTTTACATTTTACATAACATTATGCGTACGAGTCAGGATTCTAAGAGAGAGAATGAGAATGAAAATAAAAAGGAAAACGAGTAGAGTAAAGTACTTCTTTACAGTACTTACTTGTGGCAGTTGTCGTTGTCGTTGTAGGTTGTAGTAAATTTCATTTTCTTCCAAGTATTTTTTGAATGTTGAATTTTGAACTCAACTCAGCACATTTAAAATTCTAGTAGCGGTAGGTATATCATATTCTCATGTGTAATGTGTACACATTCACATCCTGAAAACTGAAAACCGAAAACCAAACCAAAGTTCGGGTTAATGCCAGAGACTCGAGACTCGAGACTAGAGAAAGCGTACCCATGCGAAACACAGTGTACCAATTACCAATACACTATAAAAACTGTGTTGATTCTACTAGTTCTTTTACATATATATCCAATACCCATGTGTATACATTTGTATAGAGTATAGACCATAGAGCACATTTGAAAGAGCCAACATTAACCAGACAAACTATCAAACTATGAAAACTAGCCAATTTTATGGAGGATGGAGAAGGCTGATGAACTGATTTCACAACCGTTTTTTCTTCATATAACGTTATACGTAGTGTGTAGAGTATTGAAGATTACACTTCTTCTTTTTCTTCTTTTAGAAAAGAGACTATGTAGAGACGAATAAAAACATGCACATACCACTACTACGTACAATGTAAAATGTGCACGGTACACGAAGAAAAAAAAACCATGAATATTTTTTTTTGTTGATATAAATATAGTTGTATAAATAGTGAAAACCCACCCGCACAAGTCACAAGTTACAAGTACCACATTCACATTTTATTTTAAGGGTTGACTCCATGAGTACATGTGAGTTTGAAAACTATTCACATTCAGATTTACTTTACTTTTACTCTTGTGTACGATGTACAATGTACATTATACACATATCAGGCGCACATGACAGGAAACAAATTTCGTACATGGCGACAAAAATGCACATTGTATAATACTGAATCACTGTTGAATGTTGACTGAATTGTAAATTTTTCTGAATCACTTTGATAAATATGTACAATGTACACTTTACAATGGAAAATGGAAATGCCAAAATGTACATTGTGCAATGCACTTTTCATACTTCTATTTATAAATTATAATGTAATCTCCTTTTTTCATGTCTTGTCATGATTCATGATCCTCTTGAGGATAAAAAAAATAAATAATAATCTAGAATCTAGAATATATAGAAACTAGAATCTGGACCGTCAACACAGCACAGAGAAAAATAACAGATAGGAAATAGATACAGAGATTTTTTTCTGTAGTCTTTTATGACTCAAGACTCAAGACTTGTGAATCAGATTTATGATTCACACACTTGAAATCTTGAAATCTTGAATTCTTGAATTCTTGACATGATAATAATATCAATAGCAATAATAATTCTCGATGTCCAATGCTCGATCAAAAACATCGATCCAAGGCATAAAAATTACGCATACCAGACGTTTTAATATTTTGATTGTTTTTTTATTAACTTTTTTGCAAAAAAATTCACCCTTGAGGTCCTTTGAACGGTAATCTAAATAATACTACTGTTTCTCAATTCTCATATCTCGTACACACGTTGAATGAGGATAGCGACGAAATACGGATTTTTTCATGTATTGTTTGTAATACTTGTGCACTATAAACTATAATATATCTACGAATTACGAATTACCAATCCGTCGTTTATGGCTCATAGAAACTAGAAAAGTAGTTTGTTCATTCACGCTGTTCATGATTTATAGATAGAAAATTATAGAAACAAGATAAATGTTTAGAAGCCAAATGCATAATGCATAATGTATAACACAATATGTGAGAAAATCTAGGATTCATAGTGACTCGCGGTTATACACTTTATTGCATATTCATATACTTCAGTACA
>JAQGBH010005535.1:0-14142 GCA_034698265.1 Sminthurinus aureus | reverse complement strand
CCCCCGTGATTTTGCAGGTATGGGGGAAATGTGCGGAAGTTAATTACAATTAAGTAGTCCATTATTAAAGCAAGTAAATTATGATAACGGATTCTCCTTAATCCCTAGATAATTTTTGAACCCAGAAACACTTCGATACATTAAGTTTAAAGGGTTTTATTTAATATTAAAACTTAACTACGATTTAACTGCGGGGTAATTGTGAGTCACTAAATTACAGCTAATTAAAATTATTTTAAAGCCGATAAAGGCCAAAAATACTATTACTTAGTCCCCTTGCACACATCTTGGTGAAAAATGTAGTCAAAAAATTATTGTAAACTACTTTAATAACAATTTTAAATTAGATCCTGTGATCACAACCACTATCATTGTTATTTAAGTTAATTGCAATTAACTCTTTAAAGATTTGGACTTGTTATTGTTGTATATGCTTCCTACAGACAATTTAGAGTATTTTAGAGTCCAATTTTATTCAAAACAATTGAGTTTTACCTGCGTCATGAACAATTTAAAATGTTAATAATGTTATTTTGTTGACTCGCACAATTATACGTACATTTTCCCGTGTACGTATGTACGCAATGCATTAACTCCACTAGCACATTTCACCCAGACTACAGCACATTTCCCCCGTTCCTGGGGGAATTGTGCTGTAAAAATCGCTCCTCAGTAATTAGTTAATTGCAATTAAATGGTTGAATGTGTGCATTTGAGATTTTGCACACATATTCTACAATAAATTTCCTATCGATTAATATCAAAATCCTTTCTGAAAAGTTAATTTTAGTGCATTTTATTTAATGCTAAAGGTTGAGATGCCTAAAAATATAGCGCATTTCCCCCAGTTAACCCTATTTTGGCGCCGTTCGATTTATTTTTTGGTCATAACTCACCCGGAAGTTCGAAGACCAGGAGCCATGGCTGCAATGAAAACCCGCATCGATACGAAAATCAACATTGTTAAACAGCTCAAAGTTGAGTGCATTGATTTAATTTCCTCTTTAAAAGTCTTCATGTTTTTTGTCATGAATTACGAAATTCAGATAGTTGAACGCCAAGGATTCACATAAAAGTCTCCTATTTAATTGTATTAACTATTTGTTATATTTTGTTGTCTTTGCGACCTGGAAAAACTCACTCTATTTTCTAAATTAATTCAATTTGAATTTGATCAGGTCTCGGCAGCTTCTTTTCTACTTTGTTGTTTATTTACTTACTCTGTTTACTGTTTGTTTATTTGGCCGTTTGTTCTCATTGCATCGCATTGAGTCGGCTTCTTTGTCCTGGAAAAGTGTGAGTTGTTATTGTGATTGTTTTGATTGTGAGTGCCGATGGACTGGAGAAGCTGGAGATGAGAAATCAAGTGTGTTTTAATGAATGAGCTGCCGACGTCACGTTTACAATCACAGTTTAATGGCAAAGACAGCGAGAACTTAGTCCAGTTCAGTTGACGACCACCCCGGAGAAACCTGATTTGTTCACTGTTTATTGCTTTCTCAATTCAAATCAACTCAACGCACATGCTCAAATTCCTGTGTCCTTTTACCTGTTACCTTCACCCAAGAATTTAATCACCAACCTCTTGATACTTTTCACCTGCTACTAAAATGTGGAGGTGCGTTTTTTTCACATTCTTCTCAGGAAAATTGGTTCACATTACTTAATTAATTCAGTTTAACACTTTTCTACCCGTCAATCCGGTCGACCACTGCCAACGAACGAGAAAAATGTGATGGTTTAATATTTATGCTGATGTTGATTTTGACATCCGAGGAATCTCCGAAATTTTAAGTGTGTACAGAGTTGAGACTCAAAATCAGGGACAAAAAAATGTAGCGGAATTCGGATTACAGAGTGCGGATTAAAAAAAGTCATGTTTACAATTTTTATTTTCTGTTATTTAAAATTTATGTTTAAAATTTGAAGAGTTACAACGCCGCTCAAAATTTTTGTATGTGTTTTTCCTATTCCCAGTAGTATGATTGTCTGCTTTTAACATTTGAGACATCAATACAGTTTGTCTGCTTCTTCATGATTTTGACTCTTTGGCGTTATCGGTGAACATGCCATTTTCAATTTTCATCATTTTCAATTAAATGTTGATTTTAAACGAACAAATATATTTCTGCCCGTAAAACGACGAATTTTGTATACTTAAGGATGAAAATGTATCTATGAAACTCGAGCGTAGAAAGAGAAAGATCGAGAAATATTTCCGTAGAAAGAATGTGGAGTGAGATATTTGATATTTGTAATATGCGAAGAATTTACACGCATCGATTCGTCCTGCTTCTGCTCACATTCACAATTCACAGTCCTGGATATTCACATTCTTGCTCATTCATTTTATCATTTTCTCTCGTTCTCTTTCTGTGCGGATATTTTGTGCAGTCGAATCCTGAAAGTTGAATAGTGGATAAAACATTTGTGATTCTCATTTCGTGCTTCGTCATCCATTTTATTACTTTCTGCGTCTAGATATGAAATGAATCTCCTTTTCTCGCTCTGGCTCATCCGTCCATTCTTTTACCCTTCATTCGTTCATTCATCTCGATGATCTGTGATGACCTTATGTAAAAATGCATCAAGTATACACAAAAATATACACACAAGTTTTTCCCGTCCCCTTCCCTCGTCTCGATTTCACCCCAATTTTCCAGTACTCCAACTCCAACAATACAAAATAAAATCAAGCGTATTTATGCGTAGCCCCCGTTTTACACGGTTCCATTTCGTTTTATTAGATTTTATTACTTATTCATTGTGCATTCAACTTGATAAAACACGCAGCTGACAGCTGATACACATAAATGGAAATTGAAAGGAGTCCATATTAAACATTGAAAATTCAAAAACAAACAACCTCGCTACCAAAACATCCATGAATATTAAAAAGAAAACAAAACTGCATGAACGTTGACATTTCCCAAACATTTCCCTCGATTCCGCAATACGCAATACTTCATCAAGGGTTGAGCATTGAGCATTTTTAATTACAAAAGTGAACAAAGAAACAAGGAGATTGTTTCTAGTTGCTAGTGAGTACGTTGTATTACGGAGAAAAACAGAAAACCAGAAACTTTACTATTTAGTGCTTTTCATATAGCAATGGTTATAAATAAACGGCGTCGATCACATTCAAAGTTTCCAATGTTTCTTTGTTTTTCCAGGTTTAGCTGTCGATTGCAAAATCCACTGTCAAGTAATTCGCAATATCAAATTTTCAAACACACAGATTTAGTTTAATCGAATTGAAGTTGTGTTGACAGAAAATGCAATACTCCAGACTTCATTTTTCATGTTAGATGCGTGCAAGTAATCGATTTATAGGCTACATAAAACACATCAACAAGTCAAGATAAAACTTTTCAAGGTTTTTTCTCCTACTCTAAACTCTCAAGATCCAGAATCCGGAATCCGGAATTCTGTATTGAGAATAGGAGGAGAAATAGAAATAAAAGTTTTACACGACTTGAAAAACGGAAGATGGGGAAACGGAGGGCGGAAGAAGAAAAAGAAGAATTTGAAGAGCGAGAGAATGGAATTCCTGTAGATTTCAAGTGAAGAGGCAGTTAAAGGTTGAAGAAGCGAAGAAGGAGGAAAAGGTATGAAAAGGCACGAGCCTCGGATGGAAATATTTGGAATTTCTTTCGTTGTCTTCGTTCGCTGTGAAATTATCCTCTGCTGCTTCATCATCCCATCCAAACTCAACTCGATAAAACTCAACAAAACTCATCCTTTTGTCTGGAATACTATTACTTCATACAAAAAAGAACGAGCCAACTTTTCCAATTCCAGTTTCATATCGCACACAAAACTTCCATTTTCTTCTCTCTTCTCCGTTCAACAATGCGATGGAATGAAACTAACTGAAATGAAATAGATCTTCATTACAGTAAAATGTACGTGAATGCACGAAATATGCAAAATCGTGGACATGATGCATTTTCCATTTGAATTCGCTCCAGATTCTTCATTCATTTTACTTCATTCCTTTCAAATTAAACTATAGAAATTTGTACAGCAAAACTCAATCTCAATCTCAATCTGAGTTCTACGAATTTCAAGTCTATTTTCTGCGAGTCTTATTTTCTTACTCCTGGCTTCGTCTTCATCTTCGTCTTGGTCATTTTTCTTGCCTTCAGAATCTACAAACTAATTTATCGTCCCTTTTTCTAAAGATTCACTCTCATGACTTGATTGAACTTTTATTCCATTCCCTTATCCTTATTTTTGGGGAACGTCTGAAAAATGCATTCATTGAATTTTGAGTCTCACATTTGTACTCAAACTTTAAATCATAACAGAGAGGAAAACTTTACCCATTAGTGGGTGGAAAATTATGCAAAAGCGTCAATCGGCGTCGAGATTACTCTATGTTTGAATATGTTTTTTTTTCAATATTTTGACGCCGTTTAAACAAAAAGAGACCGAAAGAGGAGTTTTGGTTCATGAGGACATCAGGACTCTCAAGTCTACGCCTTTTTGCACAGATAATGATTAACAATTTGACGTCAAGTGAGAACTAATAACGGAAAACATCCAAAAAAACACGAAATGTCAAAACAATGACTCAATTTTCTGTTGAGGATTTTTTATCGCAAAACTGAGTTGGCACATTACAGAATTAGCCTAACCAGAGAATGAGAAAACTTGTTATAATTTGTTCTGTAATCGTAAAGATATAATATTGAAAAGTTTAAAGTGATTAAAGTCTGTGGATGTTTTGTCCTTGTTTATTAAATTTTCTACGTCGTATTTTGTATTTTGTGTAGATCCTGAATGCAGAATGCAGAACTTACAATCAGTAAACTGCTAACGTGGTTTGCAAATATTGAAATATTTTAAGAGTCAAAATAACGTTGAACTGGGAAAAATCTGCACAGAGACAGAAAAGTAGAACTAACGCAGCTCCAGTTGTCTTTTGCCTTCGGGCGTCAGTGAAACACCAAATGAAGAGAAGCGGACTCGATTTATGAAGTTTTTGTACTGGTTAATTTTTTCAACACTCAATGTAAATGTACTGTCGACAAATATCTGCCGAAAACTGAATAAAACAGACAGTGAGATGTTTCATTCGGCTCGACTCTGGGTTTTGAATTGAGCCAAGTTTTCAAGTTGAAAACTGAATGTTTGGAGTGAGTCTCTAAATTTTGAATGCTGAATACTTTTCTCTAGCGGTTTCTAAATTACAACTAGGAATTTGGAATTTTACATGAGAGGCCTCACCCGTAACTCTAAACTGTGCATTCTAAACTGTAAATTCCAAATTCTTCCGTTTCCTGTCTACAGTTTTTCAGCAGAGTGAGGAAAGAGAAAGGAAAAGCGAGCTCAACTAGAGACTTGAAGAATTTCCAAAGGCAGAGAAATGCAGAGAACAATTGAAGAAGATCAAAATTCTCAGACTCCCAACGAATTTTGCACATTCCAACGATCCGCAAAATATTTCGTTTCTCTTCATTCTGACGAGAAACAGTCAAGAAAAGCCAAAGCCAAAGTCAAGCTGATGCCATAGAATAAACAAAATTCAGCCGAAAATGAAAACCGTTGAGCTAATTACACAAAAAAATGGACAGAAAAACAGTTAGAACTTTAACACCAACAAATTAATGCCAAAAATATGTGTTCTTATCAACAGCCAAATCGGCCAACTCATTGGAAATCATTAATATCTGATGTGTGTAACAATAAAGTATTCAACAGGAAAGAAAATGTTATACGGAGTGCGTGGTTTTAGACAGAAAAACTCTAAGCGGCGTTGAAATAAGAAATTTTGACGAGTTAAAGTTTAAAGATTTATCCACTTTGCTAAGTTTATATTGTTTGAGAGGAGGTTTCAAAACATGAAATGAACATGAAATCACCTAAAACCAAATTCCTGTTACTTTTCGACACTTTTTTATGGTTGGCAATAGAGATTTTAATTGAGAAGTTTGCAAATTGGGATGAAAAGTCTTAGAGCCAACATTTTTTGTCTGTTTGAAGTACGAGTTGTAACATGCTGAAACTTCTTTTCTGTTGGAGCACAATTACAATCACATTTTTTGCAGAATTCAAAACAACCTTGAGAAAGCTTATACGCATTTTTCGTCATTGTCCATTTGTAAAATCCTTGCTGCAGAATGCAGAATGTTTTAGCGCCAGAAAATTTTTTCTGAAGGCAGAAGTGTAATTTTAGGTTTGTTTCTTGTTCGTTTTGATTGAAAATCAGCGCAAAGTCTATTCAGAATAAATTACATTTTACAGTTGGAATAATATCACATTTTTCCTATCACGCACATCTATAGGTTTATGCGTTTGGCATTTTACGATGCATGATGCACAATCCACATATGTATGTGGCACTTACAGCAGTTGTCTGATCGGAATTTTAGTGAAATCTACACCAATTCAGTTGTAATAGTTTAGCGTCCTAAATTTCAAAATCAGATAATTTTTCTGCATGGGTTGTTCAACACCTTAAAATTTTGAAAGTATAAATTTTAATTTGAAAATTGTACGATTTCAACGCCGGTTTAATTTTTAGAAGCTTCAGCGTCGCTCATACCGTTTCAGTAATTGCAGCCACTGCGTCTTGTTGATTTCCATATCTTTTAAAGCTCTTATCAAAAAACTGATTCATATATGAGCACTCAAAACACTGCAATATTTCCACTGATATACGTTTCATTTAAATTGAAATGGCACAGTTGCTGATTTTTTCTTGTCTAGCGAGTTTAATAAATAAACAAGACAAAGTTGATTTTCATTGTCTAATTTTAACATTTTCATACGTCACAACAAAAACATTTGCAACCTTTACCTCAAAACATTTGGAATTGAGTTACCTTGTATTAAAACCAGTAGAATTATTTGCTCGATTCTTGTGCGGATGCGTCCAAACCTTAATCAAAACAGTTAAACAACCAAATTCATTAGTTTATTGGGTTTTTTTTCAACACGGCAACAATGGTCTAATTTCTATCTATAACTATCAGATCGCCACAGCTTTTCAATTTTAGCAAATGGCGTCAAACTTATCTACGATTTTTCAAAATCCAAACTGAAATTCTGTTTTTTTGTGAATACTGAATGAATAATTTCCCCTCATTTCTATTTCAGTTCGTTTGTCTTTTACCCCTGTGAACATTGGAAATTAGTTTTTTTCCTGTTATAGTGGCCGCACTAACATGTATATATTTTTTACTCTACTTCACAATCTGTCTGTCTACAGTCTACGGTATTTGACTGGAGGTTGAAGGACAAGAGACGATCAAATATCGAATGTTACGTTGAGCATTGAGTAAGGATGGACATAGAAGTAGACAAAGTGAGGAAAGGGAAGATCTCAACCCCTAAAATACAATATTAAAATACTATATTCTACAGTGCGCAAACACCAAGCGTCAATGAAATGATAGGAAAAGCGGCTCTTTCATTCAGTTCAGTCAACCGCATCATCATCATTCAAATGGGCACTTTGGCATTTCATTTATAGTCTATAGAAAAGCAAAGAAAGGAAACCTTTTTCTGCAACTTGACTGCAAAATCTACTAGAACGTTTACTTTCTTCTTTATATTCATAACACAATAGAAACACGAGAATATAGGATTCTGCACTGTTCTGTTTCAGATTGAGCGAGGAGAAAGGAGCAAGCTTCAAATTGCACTACTTTCCCCTTTATTTCGTGGGCCGTTAAATAAATGTGTGTTTCGTTCGATGAATGTCTTTGAAACTCAAGTTTCAAGTGTGTGTTTCAAGATTCTGTTTGTTTTCTCTCTTCAGTTTCTCGAGAGCCAAAAGAAGAGCCGAGATAGAAATTCAGATGAAGAGAAAGGGAGAAAATTGATTTGCTCTTTTCATTGGTTTTGGTTTGCGTTCATTTTTCTATGTTTCTCCTCCTCGCGGTTGATGTCGTTTTCCGATTCCCCCTTCGTCCTACCCTTTCAATGAATGCTTCCCCTTCAACAGCAGCGAGTTGGAGGAATCACGCGAACAAGCCAAATTTATCAATATCACCATCAACAGCCACATTGAATAAATAGCAAAGGAAAAGAATACGAGGAAGACGACGAAAGGAAAGGCGGAAAGTGAAGAGTGATGATTAGAAATCCAGAATCAAGGATCCAGAGACTTTAGAAATGAAAGTCGAGAGAGAATCTCACGTGTACTCTGGTCAAAACTGGGTGCAAATACGGCTTATTTAATTGGATACAACTTTAATTAATACCATATTAATTTTAACAAGAAACTATGGAAACGTAATTTAATCAAATGGCTCAATGTCAATTGCACAAGTCGCATGTTACATATTTGTATATTCCATTTATTAATTTTAGGTTTAAGTAGTGGTCGTTTGAAATCTCAAGTCTTATTGGTAAATCGCAAATGTTGGGCGAGAATTCAGTGCTAAAGTTCAGACATTTTTGATTTTTTATGAAAAAAATGACGTTTTGCCATTGCTTTGCAATTGCACTGGGTTTTTACCCATTTTGTCAACAGTGGAAAACAGTGTACAGGATTTTTAGGGCAGATTTAATTATTCATTTTGTTTCTCGAGGCGTAACATCTACTAAGGCAGAAGATCCGAAAACTAATATAACTATAAAACTCTGAACACTATTCGACCTTGTAAAATAAAATAAAGATTTCAGGTGAACAAAAAGCATGAGCTGTACATTATTACGTCAATGCCGTTCCTTGTTCATTGAAAACTGTTCTGCGGGTGCGACTCATATTTATTAAACTGTTCTAATTCTACACGAACGACTTTAAAGTCGTCAATGTTTACTGTTTCTTTACCTTTTCATGTGAAATCCAAGATCGAAATATTCTATTAATCACACCTGAATTAAAACCTTGAATTACCCATTCAAAGACAAAGTATGCACGAGGAGGAGAACACAAGGGTCAGAGATCCTGCTAATTTTTAATCCCTCTCCTCTTTTACTTTTTTCTCTCACCCAGTGCCGCTAAATTCAATGAATAATAATACCAATACTAATGAATTATCCCCTTCTTCCGTGCATCCATTCTCTATTGACCCTCTGAAATTCCCCATAGGTACGCACAAGCTGCTGTTGCTTCCCCTTTTCTTTCATTGAAATGCACACACGCATGTCGCATCCCTCTAATCGATGCCACGCTTTCTCGTTGTGCTAAAACTCCTCATGCAAATACTAAACAACCCAGAAGACGAGCCGTGGACTGGGAAATTAATGTTAAATGCAAAACATATGAATTTTCCCCACTCAGTACTCGAGAGTCAATGTTCAGCGGTAATAAATATCCGGATTTTCATTTTGATTTCATATTGACTCCATCTTTTACACTGACATTGACACGAGCACGCGAAAGAGAAAGAGAGGAGCTGAAAATCCAATTACAATTCGCTGTTTCTCCTCCTCTTGACATTTGTTCAATAATTTTCATCTCGCATCTCGAGTTGTCGCTGGTCCGTGACTAAATGATTTTGTACGAGAGGCTTGTACTCGATTTCATTTTCATTTTGATTCTGGTGCGGATCTGAGGACAAGAACAAGCCACCAAAATGATGATGATTTTCATTGTGACTGTGAAATGGGGAGTGTAATGATGATGATCGTAATAACGCCACCCTGAAACACAAATGACGAAGGGAAAGCACAAAACAGCACAACGAATGACAATAGAGCACCCAAGAACAAATGAAAGGAAGACAAGGGTCTTTTTCTGTATCTCTGACTAAAAGATTCATCTGTGTATAAAGTGGCAAGTTGGATAAACTTAAGTCATAACGATCTAGTAAAACATTCAAACGGGAATTCTATCTGTACTAAAATTTTGTATTAATCGTGAGCACATTTATCAAACGGCGTCCAACACTAGCAAAAAAAGGAGCATTCTAATTTTGTTTTCATGGGGTTTTCACAGTTTTACACACTTCAAGTTTGATAATTTAATCTCAATTTGATCAAATTCCTGAGCTACAAAGAAGTAAAAAGACAGACAACTACGTGAATGATGAAGATGTGCAATAAACTGTATACAATATTCCGTATCGCCATGACTACGAGTTTCTGATTTCTGATTCATTAAAAGGCAGAATATGTTTGAAATGGAAAAAGTTACAATACAGAGTTTATGGCACACGTGTGATGTGTAACTAGTAATAATTTAACAACAATAGAGTTAAAAAGATAAAACCAGACGTCGAGAAAGGGATAAAAATCGAAATTTACCTCATATTGACAGAGCAAACCTTCACGTGTCCTTGAGTTTGACGTCTTTATTGATTTTGATTGAAATTTAATTTCAAATTTATAGTGAACACTTGTCATTATTTATGAGCCGCTGTTCTCGTCTTTTCCTTCTCCCCTATTTTTGTTGTTGTTGGTTGCTCAGTGTCCAAGATCAAAAGTTTATTGTCGTGTTCTATTCCGCTTCATTGTCCACGAGAAAGGAAGAGAAAAGAGTGCACCAGGACAAACCAGAAGAGCACATGTTGAATAGAAAGCACAAAGAAGGAACACGGGGGACAAAACTTAATGAAAAATCCGAATCGAGCGAGATGTTCCGATGCAACCTGTGATGATTCTCAATTCTCGCTTATCCTTTTCTACTCGCTCAACGTGTCACCCGTTTGCAACAAACGTAAAGCCTTTTTCTCTTACCCCGAATCCCAAAGTGCAATAGATACTTTGAATTTGTTCTCAAAATCATTTCATATCTTCTTGTGTATTTTGTGTATTGTGAATCGAAAGGATAATCTGGATTACAAATTCTTTCAAACTTTTCTGGCATTTCTTATGTACATAAATTCCTACTCTAAACTCTAAGCACAAGATTCTACATCCCACTCGAATTTGCACAAATTTTCAAATGAATTGTAGTTTGTGCAGTTCCAAAATATTCAACATTTGGTATCAAGTTTTAAGCATTGAAATCAACAAGCGGATTTATCGCTAATAATTGAATGATTCTGAGGAATTCACATTCTTTGATTGTTCCAAATTATTTTGGTAGCTTCATCGAGAGGATGGGACGAAGGTGAACTGTTCTTTGATTCTGCTTTTGGCTCTCTGGAAAAAGTAAACGGCGTCAAAATCTTACAATGAAGCATTTTTACAACTCAAATCCTGTTTAGGATAAAAACATTTATGCAAGTGTTTGCAGTCTGTAGGGTTAATTATTGTGTCTAGCTGAGACTCGGAATACATTTGCTTGCATTTGCAGACGTGGGATTTGAGGCAAACGGATCAAAATCAAAGTACCAAATCCTGCGGATACATTTCATTGAAAAAATACCAGAGGGCAGAGAGACTTTAACGAGTCTGACGCCGTTTAGTTTTTTTCATGGCTAAAGTTCAGAATTCGTTCGTAGATTATCTAGGTCGATTTTATCGGAAAATAAAGCCACAATTTTAGAACTCGTGACGGATTTAAGTTGTGCAAAGTTTGATTCGTCTTTACGTTAAAAATCACTGAAATTCAGTTTATAATTCGTTTGATCAGAGGTAAGGACACTATATACATATATATGTAGGAGCTTGTAGCGATACTCTTTATCAATCTTTGACAAACAGACAGAAAAATCTTGTACTATCTTCAAATCGTCGTGTCTCATTTTAGCAGCACATTTTGAATTGATTTGCATCATTCTCGCCATGAAAAAAGATTCAAGATTCAAGATTCAGCAGTCAAAATTAATTAACTGAGATTCACAGATGATTCTCGCAATGAATGCCACGTTTATAACCTCCAAAAAAGGCGACCCTGTCATTTGTTTCTGTACATTGGTGATTGGTATCTGATTGAAGTTATCTGAAATTTTTACGATGACCTCCCGCACTCAAACATGGAACTTGCGGAGCACAACTGAAACAAACTAAAATAACTTCAGACTTTTATCATAAGAGGAAACAGATTCAAGAAAAAGTGACACAAAGTCAAGAATGAAAAGTAAAGGAGGAGAGGACAGCGAAAGGACCTTACCGTATATAGTTTACAGTTTATTACAATTTCATTGTTAAATTATTATCCAGTCGTTAACTTTTAGAGGGCTCGAAATCTTTCGTTCCAAAGTCTTAAATTGTGACAATAATGTTTTTGAGCGGCGTCAAGTCAAAAATTTAAAACACGTAAATTTCTAAAGGGGAACAGTTTGTGTTCCCAAACTGAAGAATATGCTCCATGCGCATTTTCTTAAAATTTCTACATCCTACGGTCGCAAAAATACTCGGAGATTAAAATTTTCTATTAACTTGAGCACATTCAAAATATAAGTTTCACATGGCACGAAACACGAGACAGAGGAATTTGAATTTCAGCTACTGGAAATATTTTAATAACAAAGATACTCCATATTGACCCAAAAACAATACTTCTTAAATGATAAGATTCTGTTTTGGCCAAGATTATCAATAAACGGCGTCAAAAATGTTAAAATGATTCGGTTCGTTATCGTTATCCTTTTCAACTGTATTTTCCACACCTCTTCAACAGTGTAACTTGGGTATTTACAACAGTTCTGGTGTTTTTATCGGACAGTATTCAAACACGTGACCGCAGCTACAGCTTTTAAATGCGTAAAGTTGTCTCTGAGGAAGACCTAGGGCAAAAATGTAACACGAGGAAACCGAAAAGAGCCGACAGTTACGTGAAATATTTTTCATGTCCCATGTACCAACAAAAATCTTGCTCCATTTCGGCTTTCCTTTTCCTTTGGAAACAGAACAAGAGAGTAAGCTGGAGGGCTTTAAAGTTTCACATGTGAAGTTTAAAATGTAGTTAACTTGTGCTTTAATGATCTTGAAGGTGAAATAAGTTTTGGTTTGTCATTTTTACTGGATTTTCACTTTCGGGATAAAATATGTACCTGCCAATCTCTTGATTTTCTTTGCTCCGTCTTTGTCTAATCGTCACTTTAAAAACAGAAGTATTTATTTTACAACTACAGTTAATGACAACCGGGAAAACAAAAGAGACAAACTCGCATGGTTTCATTCATGAAATTTTATATAGCATTGTTACTTTTTACAGAACTCGTGGGCATTGTGCAGGGTTACGATTCTAATAAAAAATACGCTACCTAACGCCTGACACCCCGAAATACCATAATACTTTCATATATCCGTTGAGTTTTTGCCAAGATTACTAATAAACGGCGTCCAAATTATTCGTTATCTTTTTCAACTGTATTTTACAATAGATACTTTTGATCCTTTTTTCCACCTTTAAAAACGGCCTCTTCAAAAAATATGAATAAAAAAAAAATAACCAGTGTGGTGATAAATAAAAGGCAGTAAATTGTCGACTTGTTTCTTGTTTCAAATGTTGACTGTGGATTTCATTTTGGATTGTCAATTTCTGAAAGATGCATCTCCGTTTTTATTTTGTTTATCATTTTTCTTATATTTCAAATTGAAGAGAAAGAAGAAAGAGGGGTTTCTTTGATTTGTGTTTGTAGTGTAAATGTGAGTGAGCAAAAGAGACATAAAGATTCGAGTGGCTAAATTTGGTGGGATAACGAGACGTAGGATCACCCGACAAAACAGATGAGACGATTCCCCGTTCCGGTGCTCAAACTTAAACACTTTTACACACACAGAAAATGCGTTGAGTACAGAAAAGAGTTTAACAAGTTAAGAAACGCAACGGCAATAATTCAACACGAAACAGAAAAAGAAGCAGGGAGAAAATATTAATGTCCCGTGACTGAATTACACCCATTCATACACAGAAAAAGATAAAGTGTAAAAGGAGAAGCATCTCAGAAAAAGTCATGAACAGAAAACGAAGGAAGGAAAAGTATAAAAGAGCCCGAATTCGATAATTAGTTGCCATGGAATCGCGTATCTTTGAAACATTTTTGAAACAGGAAGAACATTCACATACAAAACAACATCATAATTTGCACGTGCAGCTCGAGTTTCAATCGGGGTTGTTGATTGTTGATTGTTGATAGGCTTAAGGTACATGAAATTGTTATTCATAATTCATAAATACGGAGCAACAATAGTGGACAAGAAAATATCAGAAAAGGCTCACATGTCAAACCTGTGAAAATTTGAAGATCTTGATTCAGAGAGCCGACACAACCAGATAAACTAGAGTAAAAGATACAAGTTCTATAGATGCTCTCAAAAGACACAAAATAAGCACCACAATTTTAGAAAAGC
>JAQGBH010005534.1:0-14142 GCA_034698265.1 Sminthurinus aureus | reverse complement strand
TATTACTATATGGGGATGGTATAGGAGATGCTTCAAAAAAGCATCCAAACCAATGGATTGTTCTTACAGTGTACGTATTTTTGATTAGACATTTATGCATCTCTCTATTCTACTACCTATATATTCGACTAAGGGAATTCCTCAATGCTCAATGCTCAATACTCAATAGTCAATACAGTACACATCATTTTGCGTTCCTCTTTTCACTCTGCTCCCTTCAGTCATTTCATACTGAGTCCGTGTACAGTCCATGGGACAGAAAATATGAAATAATGTATAAATATGAGAGATGTGTATGAATGTATGGATGTGTGTATTATCTATTACAGAGAGAAAAGGACATTGCATGAGTGTCGCTCCCCTTCATTGACGGTCACCTCGAGTAGGGCTCCTCTCACCTTCCCTTGTCTAACTCACCCTCATCGTCATTGCTATACACACATGCTCATACTCATACAGATAGAAGTGAAAACCATTGGAATAGATAGCTTTAGTCATACTCGTACACATATCTATGCACAGTTAAATTGGAATAAATACATAGCTATGATCATTGAATTATTGTGGACTGACTTAATGCTAGATTCTAGATGCGTGTCCATACGTAAATTTATATGGATGTAGATATATGTGCAAGTACTCTATTTTCTACATTCGACATTATTATCATTATGACTGTGCCTATTTCTAAGCTCTCGACGCTCGACATTACATTATGTTCTGTATTATGAATTCTGAATTCTGAATTCCCCTAAAGCTCCAACTCTGACTAAAGGAAGGAACACCTGGTCCTTTTACATACAATGTACAATGTACCATGTACAACGTATAGTATCCAGCGTACACTGTACAGGCATCTACTGTAAACCCTGTCCGTAGTTTGTACCTTGTCCCTTGTGCTGTTGTTGTGTGTGGATCGATGAGTTTGAATAAGGCTCCCTCTCCCTTCATAACAGAAGCATAACAGAACAACAGCAAATAGTCATACATACGTAAAGTGTAGAGTGTAGAGTCCCTTGATATTCCCTCACTCATTTTATCTGTACTATTTACATACCTGTACTCTACGCTCCTCTAAACTGTAGACTCTAGACCCCTTTGGCACTGTGCCCTTAAAATCAACCCACCTTCCATTATAATAATAGTGTGTACATTGGTACTGAAATGCACCGTAGAAAACATGTATAATGTACATTGTACAATGTACAGACGGCAGCTGATTTGAAGGAGGAAAAAAATATTAGTGACGATAAAAAAAGTTATACCATTATTTCAAATCGTGGTCGGCCAACATACGTTTTCAGTCGCGTGCCGAACTCTGAATAATTCTCAAGTCTCGGTCTAGCTCTTGCTGTCGCTCTTGCTCTCCAGTGTAAGAAAACTCAAAGCTAAAGGAGTTGTAGTCCCCCCATTCTGACTCTGTTTTAGTAGCCACGCTGTACATTTTCACTGCTCAGTGCATTTCACTTCAGTATCGGTATTCCTCCTCGTGCATCATATATCTCTTGTACTGGCAGTAGTGAGTGTGGTGGTTTGCTCACGCACTTGTTGACTGTTGACGATCCCTCCTCAAGATTTGAGAAGAATAAGAGACCAGAAATATAAATATAAATATAAATATAAACAGGAGCAGGAATCGCATTTGCTCATTGCTTAATATCTACTTCGAATATTCTCATTTGTGCCGTGTAAACCTGTCAATTGTCAGCCCTCAATGTCAAATTATTTTTGTACAGAAGGAACGTCTCAAGGTGATAAACAAACTACTCAAGTATCAAGTACATTTTGACGATTCTGACGATTACTCTCTCCGTTGAGACTATTACATGTTGAAATGAAGAGATATTGAGACTGAACTGAACAAAATTCAAATTTTTTCCTAGTGACAGTGACGTTTTTGTTGTGACCAAAAAATATTAGATAATTTTAGTTAAAGTGTAGTAAACAAAGGAGAAATCAAATAAAGTTGTCACAGTGGCTGGAAAACTTTCCTATACATTGGTGACTTTGGTTCGTGCCTTGGTTCGAAATATCTCTTCTTGTGTGGTGAAAATGCAGCCGAACGTGATGATGACGGAGGGTGAGATATCTTCGGATGATTTACCAAGTGACTTGGCCTGTTGTCAACCACAAATGCCCGTTCTTGCCGAACTCCTCTGTTCAGAACTGGAACTCCACCACGAGGACGATGATGAGCATGATCAGTATCAGGATCAAGAGGATGATGATGATCTCATGAACATGAATAATATACACCCACACCAGCGCCAGCATCCCAATCCTAATAGACAACAATTATTCCGTCATCAGGAGGATGATCTTCTGGAGGATACTAGTGTTCAGTCATATTTTGATCCAGCTCTTCTCCACCACACAGAAGTCCTCTCCAGACTCAAAGTCCTTGAATCCAGAATGGAAAAACCACATGATTATTTTCAAACCAATACCAAAGATGAGATTTTACCTTACATGAGGAAAGTGGTTGCTTCATGGATGCTCGAGGTATGTTCAATCTGTATTATTGTTCATTATACTACTGTATTTACTATTTATATGCATATATTCCTCGTCATTCTTATTCCTTATTCGTTATCTCTTTATCTCTCTATCAGTAATTCAATAATCTCTTGAGTTTATTACCTGTGCCATGTACAGTACATGTTTTGATTTTGTGGTCTAATTTTCCTTCATCTTCAAATTTCAAATCTTCAAACATTGTATAAATTATGCATCCAAAAATACACAAGTGCAGTTCATCATACACAGTATGAGAAGGATAATCTCTTACACCGCACAGTGTACATTAGTTTACAGTTTACAGTAGCATCATTATTTCCACGCCAAAGTCCGTGTTCAAATAACAGAATCCGGGGGGAAAGTCCATGTACTTTTGTAATGTGTACATATTTATTTATGTATGTATATAAATGTATTATTATGTATTATGTATCGGCATGCATCTATTATTATGACGACTACTTGCGTTTGAACGTTATGAGATAGACATGAGATAGTTACGGTTGAGGTAGACTCCGACTCTAGACTCTTTCCTCCACTACCACTGCGACTGCCAATAAATTATTTAAGTCGCGTGTTCTCCCACACGTTTGTGCATCTGAACTGGTCTTTTTCGAGCAGACCAAACCAAACCAGACCAGTAACCAGTAACCAGCATCGAGTAGAGAGTAGAGTAGATTATAATGTACATTATAGGTAGTATTAAAAACTCGGGTGAACCGGAAACAGAGTCCCATTTTTTCACACAGGCTGGTGTACCATTTCAAACCATTCATTTTTCCACAGTTTACTCACTTTCCCCAACACTTTTTGGATTCTGATCTGAGTCCAAAAATTCATCATAAACGATATGGTAGATAGTAGATACTTGATACTTAATGATGGACAAGAGAGGATACTGGAATACTGGATCCACACGCATTTCCCAAATATATCTACTTGATACACTAAAAACTATAGATACATCAAATTATGGACATTTCAGGATCCGTTTCTTTCCTATTTATTTATAAGTATTTTACATTATTTTACATATCAAAATCCAAAAAAAAGTACCTGTTTTGTTTTTGTTTTGGTATGATTATTTTTATTGATTTTTCCTTCACAATAAAAGAATAGATATGATTATTAAGCCATTTGGACAATAAACGATGAACGATGGACAAGGAAAGAGGAACAAGATCCCATCATTAATAATTACTTTATAAATACCCACACCTACATAACGCGTTTAATGATACTTTCAGCATTGGATTTAGAATTTATTTCATCTGTAGAATGTAGAATGAATAGCAGATGAGTTTGGAGTTTTGGACACATCCTCAAAAAAATACATGTATTTGCCTGGGAGCAACCCAGAATTTTATTGAGCATATTTTAATTTATTGAATATTGTATACATAGGAATACGTAGAATGGAGAAAAGAGAGAGGGGCAAAGGATTCCACATGTTATGTTTTGATGATCATCGTGTCGATTGAGGAGTAAATACTGAAATCCCGTTGCATGAGAGGAAGCAGTCACTTGTTCTTTGTTGATGTTTTTTTTTGTTTTTTGTTTTTCTCCATCTTTTTTTCTTTCTCTTGTCATTTTGTTTAGGCCGTATACTTTTACCGATACGGATACTGGATATCGATGACTGATGGTAACATGTGCGGATGAATATCATGACAAAGATGATGATAAAATATCCAAGAAAGATCATTTGCATAGAATTTTTTTCATAGCGTGCTCTCTCCTTTGTAGAATATAAATAATAAACACAGATCTAAATAAAGTGTAAAACAAGTGTACAGTAAGGTTTATAAGACGAGCAACAACAACGAATAAATAATTTTTTTGACGCTGCTATGCATTTTCTCCGTTCTGTTTTGAATCGAGAGATTTTTGATTTTCTTGATAATAAATAATGTGTCTCAACGTTTTCTTTCTCTGTTCCATGTCTTTATTCAGGTGTGTGAAGAGCAGCGATGTGACGAGGCCGTATTTCCTTTGGCTGTGGCAATTCTCGACCGTTTTCTAGCCACTTGTTCAATCAAAAAAGAGAATTTACAGTTGGTCGCTTGTGTCTGCCTTCTGTTAGCGTCCAAAACACGACAGTGCAATCATTTCTCCTTGGATCTCCTCTCCTGGTACACGGACAACAGCGTGTCACCACAGTCATTAAGGGTAAGTCGAGCAAAACTCTTTGTCTTTCTTTACATATCATCACCATAGATAATATTCTACATTCTACCACAGTACGCATACATTTTATGTTTTAAATTTGTTTGTGTGTCAAAAGTCATGCATGATTTCTGAATTATTTTGGCTCACTTACTAAATCAGTCCAGAAAAATAGCTATATTGAAGTACGGTATTAAAGTACCGTACACTTAATTTTTTTTACAAAATCATCAAGTTGAAATCAGCAGGCATTGTTGTAGTTAATTATGGGCACCTTTTCATAATACAAAATACCCTGTTCTATGTGCTACAGCTGGGCTCGTTTCATTCTACATTCAACTCTCTGTACGATACGCTGTACGCAGTTATTTCACCTGATGGCATGATACATTGTCTTGTCCTTGCTTTGCCTTGTCTTGACATCGAGTCAGGAGGAGTAGAATGGAATAAAATATACACAAAATAGAAACTCGACATAATAATACATTATTTTACATTTTATAATGTGAGGAACGGGGTAGTGTTTTTCGGCATGCGTCAGCGGTCACAGAACGGAAGAAGTATAAAATATAAAATATAAAGTATAAGCGAAACTGAAAGTCAATTTCCGTCTGTATTCTCTATGTATTCAAGTCAAGCCAAGTCAAGTAAGGAAAGCAAGAAAAGTGGAGAAGTAGATGGATATAAAAGAAAATAAAATGTACGGAGGGTTGACTGTTCAGTATTCAGTATTCAGTACAAAATAAAAACATAAACGACCCCCATCATACAACAAAGTGCAGAGTACAGAGTACAATATTAGTCATAAGCAAATACATGTATAAATAAATAAAATAAGAGCACACAAGTAAACGTAGTAGTAAATGTAGCAGTTTAGTCAATGGTAGATGGTCTTCTGCATTGTGCATTTTGTATTGTGTATCAGCACATTTATAATTCCAAGTGTAACAGGAACAGTAAGACATTACAGAGACATGTGCTTTTACTTCATACTCCATATATCTATTCATCCTGAGTCCCGAGGATACTTTTTATGTATCTGATAGGACGAGGATACGCTGCTCTAACGTCCGTCGGAAGTAAAGAATTAACAGCATATGCACAGTCTACAGTCTACAATCTACAGACGTTTTTCTCCCTCTGACTCACTATTCACTATAGTCTTACACTCATGACTCTGAAGTCTGAAGACATGCAATGCACATTCTACATTCTACATTCTGCATAGGATAGCATGTGTATCGTATTGTATTTTATTATATTATACTGTCTTCTCTCCTTTACTCCAAGTTACGTACTGACTTAACGTTTGTTGCTTGTTGCTTGGCTTGATGGAGAATTTGATTGTTGTCTGGGAAATGCACGGTACTTCTTTCTCCATGTGCATAGTACGCACAATGTACAATGTACAATGCTCAATGCACTGCTACGTTACGTGAATACCGAATACTGACGGATGGACTGTCTCAAGTTTTGAGTATGAAAACTGAAATGTACTGCATCGTATCATGTGGAAATAGACAAAATGTGTGCCAGTCGTCTCAATTCTCGATTCTAGATTCTAGATTCTAGCATCTAGATCCTAGTGAAATAGTGAAATCTTAGGTTTTAGGTTTTGAACCATCGCAGATACCAGATACTTACACAGAAAAATTCTTTGTAACTTGTAAGAAAAAACAATCAGTATGAATTGTATGTATGTAAAATTTAGTTTCAACATTCGTGTCTATTTACGCATACATGTGGAGAATGGAAATGAACATTTTTCTCGTCTTCTTTCGTCCATTCACCATTCACTAGTTTCTAGATTCGAGATTGTACCGTGGTTCGTGGTTGATATGTTCATTGTTAAATGCATATTATGTTAATGCTGAGGTGTTGACCGGATGTATCTAGGCAAAGAGGATAAAGTTATATCATACTATGTCAGTATTCATGTAGGCTGTGAACTGGACTCTGGATTGTTTGACGTCTTTTAAGGCTAAAATATAAATACACATTTTCTACATGTTGGTTTAATACATATAGCAACAACAGTATAAAAATGAATACTATGCATGCAGTGTGAAGAGTGTGCAGATACTGTATAACGAATGGTAAAAGTTAAACGTGCATTTAACATGGATTCAGCAATGCACGGGTTTCTTTTCTTCCAGGTGAACATTATTTAGCTACTGTGTGCTGTACGCAGTATACAATATACAGTATCAAATTTCTAGTAGTAGGCAATCTTTGTCAAAATCTCAGAACCAGATAATGCATGGTTGAGCACAGCACTAAACTGCACTGGCAAAAAAGGAAAGGAAAAGCTAAAAGACTTGTTTAGTTTTGATTATGAATGGTTGACGGTCAAAAAAGTGGTTTTCCTTCTCATTTCTATCGCTACTATCTTTAAACACTTCATTCTTAAATAGTCATAGTACTATCTGCAATCTACTATCCTTCAATTCACCTTTGTTTTATCCATTCATTGGCAAATCCTGTTTTGAAATTTGGATTTAATGTCCAGTTTCCAGTTTATCTGTTCAAAGTTCAAAGCTGTTTTGTTCTCGAACCCCTTCTTCTGATACACAATGCACATGCATAATATATAATGTATACATATACGGATGCATATGATGCAACTTTGTTCTTATTGTATGTATTTGTCCATAGTGCCTTTTAATGACCTTTGGTCTGCATTGTCTACTGTCTAATTTCTACTTTCTACTGTCTACTGCATTTATTTGTACTCTTTCTTCTAGTATTTATTCATTTATCCTATTAATATTCAAAAGGCGATCCTTCCGTCCATTCATTACAGAAAGAAAGGAGAAAGAACTGAGGACAGAAAAGAGTTTTAATTTATGATTAATGCTTTGAATTACACATTACATCTAAACTCTAAACTGTGTATTATGTACACTAGAAATTAGAACTCAGGATCTCACTAAAAGCTAAAGGGTCAAGATGAGAGTATGTCATTTCTATCCCGTTGAACGTCATGAAAATACATGTATAATATATATACGCACATTACACGAATCAAAAACCGGTGGTGGAAAGAATAGACAGATCTAAAAAAATTGGAAAGGGTATACAATAATTTTACAGCTATTAACAGTTTGATTTTTGATTCTCTCCGTACTCCGTATAAAACCTAACGGGATCAGCATTTATCGAAGACGAGAGGGACTGTACATTGTGTGTTCTATCTATTCTATTATAAAGCCTGAAGCTTGAAGAAATGAGGCAAACTGTCAACTTTATATAAATATTAGGCAATTTGAAAGGTTTGTAAATTATACACTATACACATCATAAATTGAGAATTGAGTCAAAGAGGAAGGAGGAAGGAAGAAGAAAAGGATCCTCATTTTTATTGTATTTATGGGAACTTGCTATCAAAGCAGCTCACAAAGTTACAGTTTTTACTTTTACCTTTAGAAAACACGTGTATTGTATATTGTACTCTGGGTACTTGTATTATACATTACACAATATGTACAGGGTACATTGAAAGTTATATAACAAATCCAAATGTCAACATGCAGGACGATGACGACTACTACTTTGATCCACCTTGAGAACCTTTGGAGTTTGGAGTTTGGACGATCAACAAGAAAAAAGAGAGAAAAAGGAACTGTACGGTGTGGAAGTTTAAAGGGCCGTGGTATGAGAATGAGAATGAGAGTGAGAACCTGAAGGAACTGGAATATCAGTGATGACCAATACCCAATACCTTTTGTATGATGCACCATGACGGCTAAAGTAAATATATAAATATTGATTCTCCAATCCTGGCCTTAATAAGTATGTACATTGTACATTGTACACATGTATGTTTGTGTGTTCTACTGCTGGAGAAAAAGAGAAGAAGGATCGGTCGTCCTTCCTTCCTTTTTCTGTCCTTTCCACTCTCAGCCCTTGAAACTTGAAAGAATCCTGGTGAGACGAATTTTTGTGATTGTGATTGACTCCATGAAAGAGTGAGGCAGACGGGGATTTTTTCCTCTTGGTTTTCCACTGAGAGACTTGGGTCTGTATTTTACAGTGTACAGTGTGCAGTATTCCACTCCATTCTCAATCCTAGAGAGTAGAATGCAGAATGTAGAATCTGTCTCATTGTCAGTGTGTGAATTGTGAATAAAAGTAAGAGTGAGAAAGTTGAGAATAAGAGTAGAGAGCAAAGAGTAATTTTTTTTTCGTACGAACCATAATAATAATGATAATGAGAGCAAAGCCCACATAATGAAAAGTGACATTTTCTTTCTCCTTCTTTCTCTCGTTCGCTCACTCTCTCACTCTCGCACTCTCGAGACTAGAGACTCGAGATCCAGTTGTTCTCTATAGAGTCAATTGCCAGTTCTTTTCAACTTGATGTCTTTTCTTGTTATGCAAAGGACCCTTTACCCTGTAAAACAAATACAGGTTCAGTCGTTCACTTCTACCTTCTACCTTTCATGGGTTTTCCTTAGAAAGTTTTACATATTGTCAAATCAAAGTCATCTTCGTACTTCATACTCCATGAAGTTAAAAATTGGCCTCATTCTTTGCAAAGAAGTAAAAAGTGTCTTTTATACGTTGAGCTCTCCACTTCAAATTCAAAATCTGTTCCAAGTACAAAATATTAGAACTTGACATTTTTGCTTGGGATAAAAAGGAATAACTTATGATAAATAAGAATGAAATGAATTTGAACCTACAAAAGTAATGTGTATTTTTTTTTCTTTGAAGCTCCAAGCTCGAAACTGCCACCTACAAAGATTGGCGTATCATAAAACATAACGGTTTCATGACATTTGATGTCATCTTATACTAAGGAGAAAAATTAACTTTATTAATCATTTACTACAAAATTGGAGCAATATATTATCTGTATATTTATTTTGTCTAAATTCTTAACTCAAAGCTTAGAAAAAGGAGTAACATTATTACTTATTCCTTATTACACCACCATGTCTTGTGTCTACTGTGTAATAACCCCCACGTTTTGACTTTTGACAATCTACAATAAAACATGTACAATCTACTATGCACATTGTACATGAACAACAAAAAACAAACGAAATAAAAAGGGTAGACAGTGGTAATAAAATGATAAGGTACGAAAAAAGTGAGGGTGGAAGGTGTCCATTGTCCATGTACGGTACATACGGTACGATACGATCCATGCTGAAGCTTGATGACTTGAGACTTGAGGAGTAGTAGCTTTCATTTTTTTTCTTCCTTTACGTTTTTAAGAATAAAAAGGGCTACATAGTGGGCGAGTGGAGTGGAGTGGAGGAACGAAGGGAAATCTAGTTAATTAGAAGGTGCACCTGGTTTCCTTTTTCATGTTTGGTGTGTCTTAGCCTAGCAATAGCTTGGTTTAACTTGACTGGACTTGGTTGTACCTCTACTACACACACATATGTATATTTGACATTTATCTCCAAAGGAAGTGCATCATCTTGGCAGGAAGTGGAAGATCCTGACTGTATAATGTACACAATATATTGTGATGCATTCTGTGTTGTATATTATATAACATGGTGTTGCACTGTATCATACTTTGAATTTTGGATGTTAATGGTACGAGGAGGATTCATTACTATGTATATATCATTGTTATTATTATTACGAGTATTTTATACTGGATACTGGAGTTTTTCGCCATCCATGCATGCGTGACATTTCACTCGGCCGTTTTTCATAGCATTACCAAGCACAGTACAGCTCAGCAAAGGCAAGGAAAGGCAAGGCGAAGGTGAAGGGAGAAAAGAAGACACACAAACACACCCACTCAAGGGCTTAAAGTCTACCTTGTCTTTTGCACTACATTTTTGTTAGCATTGTTCCACACTTGTAATGTGTATGAATAAAAATGCTAAGCTCCATAATATCTTTTCTTTTATTTGAGCTATTATGATCGCTGGACCTCGACCAAAGTACACCTTCATTTCTCCTTCATTTCCTTTGAACGTTTGAATGTTTGAATATCATCCGGTCCGATTTGGACTCGTACAAGTACTCGCAACTCTCAACTCTTTACTAACTTAAACCTTCAACTTTGCATTTTCTATCTCGATCCTCGATCATTATCTGTACCAGCTCATCCCTTGACTTTAAGAAAAAATCGTGAGGGAGGGAGATGGAAAAAATAGAGACGGGCCCACAGACATCACACATTTCAAAACTAATAGTTTCCTAAAGAATGATAATGATGATGTTAAAAAATGAGAGTGAGAAAGAGGGGAATTTTTTCTTCATTTTTTTAGAGGAGCATCATAAACTATAAAAAAACCGCAATCCCTTATAATTTCTAATGTACACAAACAGAAGTAGAATGTAGAATGATAGACAAAATATATCATATATAATACATAATATACAATGTGCATATATTTATTTGGATTTTGAACCCTCTTGATTTAGATTTGGATTTGAATGATTTTCACATGGTAATTTTTTATTTGTTTTCTTTCCTTTCCTTGACTAGCAATGGGAGTTAATGATTCTGAGTCAACTGAACTGGGACGTCAATGTCATCACGGCAACGGACTTTGTGGATTTCCTCCTGGTTCGTCTCATACAAACTCCAGGCCAACCCTCACTTCCCAATAAGAACACTATGTTGATTCGAAGACATGCCATCACCTTCATCGCCCTCTGCTCAACAGGTACAAAAAATCTCCTACTTTCTACTACTACTTGCTTACTTACTTATTTATTTATTACATTTCATTCATGAATACTTGAAGATTGGAGCTTATGTATGTTTGTACATCATTTACCTTCCATTCATTTTTTCTCATTCATATTTTCTTCATACTGACTGTGGTTTTTTTTGCTCGTTGAATATTAAGTAAAAGAGGAGACCGTTACACATTTGTTGTTTGTGAATTGTCAAGTGCATATACATGAAACGCATGAAAAACGTGTGAAAAGCAAAGGGTACATTTTCTCTAAACTGTATGAAGATTTAGAATTTAGAGTTTAGGGAGCCCGAAAACTATTACGTGTTCTATATTATGTAGGTCACACATGGTACATGGTAAATAGTATGTGATATGTCATGTAATTTGTAATTTTGGCGTAGTCTGGGGTTTCGGTAGAGTTCTTTGTACAATGGAATACAGAATAAATGGGATGATAATTATCTGTTTCTGTACTTCATGCTTTGCGATTTTGCTCTACAATCTACACATTCTACACTCTATACAAGTACACAATAGTAAGTGCGGCCTAAAAAGTGTGAAAAAAAGAGAGGATGATGTTGGATGTTGTGTGAGAAATTTTGAAGAAACTGGAGAGAATTTGTGAGTAAAGTATGCATGAAATGAGTAAATGGAGGACCGAGTTTGTGAATGAAACGTGTTCACAGTGCAGCGTACAGAGTACAATGTGCAGATACCTACTTCATACTTCATACAAGAATACGATGTACGATCAAGTACAAGTAGAAGAAGAAGACTTTGTATAAATATTGTATGGAAAATGATTGGGTACTCAGATGTTTACGCCTGTTCACAGTAAACAGCTCTTAATGGCTATAGAGCAGTTTACAACAAGTAGCATCATCCATCCAGCAATCCAGCACACTTCGTTGAGTAATAGCAGGGATGCCTCAGAAGGAAGTTCGGTAAATTATGATTTACTCATTCACTCCAGTTTCTTACGGGTATATAAAATACATATACATCTATCTATTATGCACATATACTGCTGTCTTGTACATTGTACATGCACCTTAGAAAATGGATCTGGATTTTGGATTTATTTTAAAGAACAAATCATCAGGTTTGTTTTCTATTGAAAGGAGTGAGTATACAACCGTCATATCCATAATCATTTTGACATCAAGTAGTTATTAAGAGAAGACAAGAAGGAGTTTCGACACTATAACTAGAGATTAGAGATACTATATATACATGTACGTTTAGTAGTTAACACAAGCAAAATCAAATCTTCAACTATTCTAGTTTCTAGACTTCTAGTACATAGTTGAGACTGCCAAGCGAGATGATAGAGGCAATGTAGAGACGGAATGAGAGCCACGGGAACCTTTTGTAGTCACTCAACTCAACTATTATATCATCATCATCATCTTTCTTTCATCCTTTTCCTCTCCCCAATCATTTATTCCGTATTCTGTATTCTGTGTGAGTCGCGCGAGTCGCGAGACTGACTCACGATGACTACCAAGATGATGATGAGTGTGAGAGCTCACCATTCCTGTAAATGGTAAAACACAACTTTTTTTATCCTGTGTAACGTTTACCCATTTTGTTTGTCCACAAACATTTCATATAAAGTAGAAATTGCAGGGTTCGCTCACTATTTACTATGTAAATTGTTCTTTTATCCATCCGGAAAACAGAAAAGAAAGTAGAGTCAAGACAATTCTACACTATTTTTTGTATTTACTGTACACTCGATTTTTGATATTCGATATTCAATTCGTGTCAGTGAAACGTTTTCCTTTGACCCTCAAATATTATAATATTTAGTTGTTTTAAATTCGGAATCCATTACAGTTTACTGTCCATTCGCTTGAATAAATTTGTATATGTTCAAGATAACACATAAAATATTGCTGTAGGTGCTGCACAGAAATTGAAAAGAAACCTAAAGTATTTCACATGATATGAGATATGCTCATTACGTAACGTTACGTGTATATATCTTTTTGTTACACATTACACATACACCAGACATGTATAAAGTAGTGGACTTTGCTCTGTACTACATGCTACGATGCTCAATACTTATGTAAGATGATTTTATACAGCAATGGAACTAACCTCACTTCTCTCCTTCAAGTTTTCCTCATTCATCTCGGATCTCATATCTCGAATCTCTGACAAAAGATCAGGTCAGGTCCCCTTCTTTCTTCAAAATTTCAATATTCACTACATTATGCATTATGTACATATTCCACCCATTGGGTCTCAATGAAAGAGACCAAGAGGAAGAAGAAATAAAAAGAAGAAAGGGACTGAAAAATAGAAAGAAGGTGAAAAGAGATTTTCCCATTCAGAATTCATTCGGAATTCAGACCAAGAGCAAAAACTCTCATTTTCTCTTTCATTGTGCAGACCTTCATACAGTATATAAAAAAAAGATATCGCGTTTTGCTGTTTGGAACTTCAAGCGTCAAAAACTATGTGAAAATGTACATGAATTTTACTGAAAAAATTCTATGTTGTACAGATTTTAATTCTCTACAACATGTGCATTTTGGTTTTAAAGTCTCATGCCAAGGGACAGGGCAGGAGGTCAGTGTATGCAGGAAAGTCAGAATTTTACATCAAAAAAAGATATCGCGTTTTCCGTTTTTTATTATTTTCCACAGATTTCTCTGAGGAAAAATTTTTTCCTGAAAAATCATTAAAATATCCTAAAACTAGAACAATTTCTTCATAAAATGAGCTAACATACATTACTGTACGTTAAACTGAAGCTTCACAATTAATTCGTGAACTTGACCCATTTTTA
>JAQGBH010005533.1:0-14145 GCA_034698265.1 Sminthurinus aureus | reverse complement strand
GACCATGAACCCTGTGATTTTGAAACAAATTAGAGACGTCGAAATATTTCAGTGGCCGTTTTAAAATGGATCTTGCCTTCAACGTACATAGAGCTGCTGCTATTACTACAACAACAAGAACTACAACTGGAACTGGAAAAGGTTTCCTCTTATTTCAATCGAGGATCTGGATGTGGAATAAAGTAGCTTGATCCCTCACTCACTCACTCACTCGGCTTACAACAACACAATGAACAGAACATTATCGAGTATTGAGTATTGAGTGTGCACACGTGTATACAGATACGTGCATATTGCATATATTTTCACCACTTTCTCTTTGTCTATTTCATACTGTGCTCAATGTACAATGTACATTTTGAGAAGTTTGACTACTTTCACCACCGTACTTTGTCGGCTGTCGGTGCGACCTTTTTAATTTCTTCATTGATTTCCTCTTTAGCTCTACTCTCATTTCCTTCATTTCCTCCATTTCCAACTTGAACTTTACCCCTTGGACTGTAAACTTCAAACGGTAAACGGTAAATGGTGAACAAAGAACACACCCTTGCACCTATGGATATTTCAACATTTAGATGCATTTTTGACTGTGCTTTTACTTTTGCTCTTTACTCCCTGAAACTGAAAGACGAAAGATTTCAAACTTGAAATGCACTCGTTGTTTTATTATGCAAAATGGCTATGGATATCGTTATTGTTGTTGTTGCTTTCACTTGATTTTTAAAGTTGAATCTCATAATAATAATTATTGATTATTATTCCGAGGAAACTTAAAAAAGGTGACGACTCTTAATTTGATCTGTGAGCATAATATTTAGTAAAAAGACGGAGGTTTTATTATTTTGTATTTTTTATAGTGTCACACCCCAAGAGTATGAATAAATCTGAATTAAATACTGATATTTGTCAAGAGTCAAGAAATATTTGTGTTTCCTGCTTCAGTGTAAATGTGTGTTTTATCCTCTTACACTGTTTTTGGCATGTGTCCGGAGTCACGATTTCCGAGTACGGAGTCTAGAGTCTAGAGTATAGACTTTAGAGTTTAGATTCTGGAGTCTAGAGTCTGGACTTTTAACATCCATCTTCATACTACAAGTCAGCAGTCGGAAGTTTTATGAAGGGAATAAAATAAAATAAAAAAAAGTAGGAAAACAGGGTTGAATTTTCAACTAACTCGAAAGTTTCTTTTCCATGTTTGTGTGAGGGATGAATTTTTTTACAATGACATCAACTCTCATACACACATACAAATAGATGCTCACACTTCCTACAGACTAGAGACACTTTGTGTGTGTGTATTTTGTAGTAACATGACTGTGGGCTGTGGACATCCGTTGAGATGATGACTATTTCCTCTGTATATTTTATACTATAGATACACTATGTCTTATATTATGACTTTGGACTTTGCCTGTATCAGAGTAAGATGAGATAGTTGAGGATAATCCTAGAGAAGGACATTTGTAATAATTCGTACCTGGTTTTTCCATTCAAGTTACGAATTTTTAGTGAAGGAATTCACACAGCTACATTCTAGATTTTAGATTCTACATTCTACATCCAGCATCATCAATGTTATTACGTTATATGCTATATGTAGAGTGAAGAGGGTACAAAACTGCGGCTGGAATTGTTCACACTCTTTCGTCTTTAGATATTCAAAGGGTTGCGGATGTAGATATGTTTAGGCATATGTACATTTAAAGTCCAGAGTCTAGAGTTGAGAGTCCAAAGTCCAAAGTGGTTGGTAATAAAGAGGAGAGAGGGAAAGTGGGGAAAAAATAAAAAATGTAAAAGTCCAGATGTCCCTCCACATGCCGTATTTTTCATTCAGGAAAAATATGTTTCCCTGGGGTCGCTCCGTCTGTTTTTACCATTCAAATTTCCACCATCTATTCACAAACCTATCATATTTACCAGAATTTACCTCCATTTCCGTCTTCCTATGGAGACCAGTTTCTTTTCCCTTCTTGATTCTCCTCTTGTACATCTTCATCTTCGCCTTCGTCCTGGTCCTCTTCTTCTTTTTCTTCCACCAACTTTTCCACACACAAATCAAGACTCTTGAGCTCTCTGCTCTGTGCTCCGTATTTTCCAACAGCCATCCCTCATTTTCTCATCATATCCCATATTTACCGCTATACTGTTATAGATCTGTTCACTGCTCGTAGAAAGATATTCCGCCCATCGCCCATCGTACATCCACACACATGTCCGCGCCTCGTCTATTTCATATATCAAATATCAAAATGTGTATTTCTTGGAATATTTTGGTTGGTCTTTGGTTGCTGGTTGGTGTACTCAATTTAAACAGAAATACCAAACACCAAATACCGCATCCATACTCAAGTAGATACTAGATTTTAGACATGTACCATGATATCATACATACAAATACAAACAAATAAGTAAATGTATTCGCAGAAACAGAATAAAAGTAGGAATTCGTCTACATAAACATTACTTGACTCTACTTTTTAGACTCTAGACTCTGGAATCCAGCACACATTTATCTTATCTCAATTTATGGTTTGTTTCCCTGTAGCATCTCATTCTGATTTGATGATAGTACTGAAGACTGAATTTTCTATCTGCTTCTCTCTTCTGCATTTGTTCATCATGAATTTCAAATTTTTTCCAGAATAAAAACATGCTACAAAATCTGGTGCCAAAAATATTCCATATCAAAAAATGAGCTGAAAATATGCGAATATAAAAACCCCTTACACGATTTTTATTCTTTATTCTACAGTCTACAGTCTTGAGTCTTGAGTCGCGAGTCATGACGAAATCTGAAACGTGAAAAGTGATGTTTTGGCGTGAGGAATGGCCGATGATTACTATCAGCATTACAGCATTCATTAGGATTTTTTTCATTTTATATTCATTATTGAACAAGTTGAGTCAAAGATTGAAGTTTGCAGTGTCTGGAAAATCTATTTATCTAGCGCTGGATTCTGAATTCTGGATACTGGCTTCAACTTTGGGAATTAACTAAATTCTGGATTCTGAAATAAATGCGGAGGAGATATTGAGCTTGCTGAGAAAAACAGACAGACAAATGAGTAGTTGTTAATGTACAATGTACAGTGTACGAAGAAAGGATTGACGATGTGCTGTCAATGTGATATGATGCGGAATAGGGGAATGTCAGTTATGAATCAGTTTTAGCAGTGATTCCAATCTCCGTTCCTGAAAATCAACAAAATGAATTCTAAACACAATAGAATGGTTTTGATAAACGGTGAATTCGAATCCGATTCCGATGATGTAAAAAGTAAAAAGTACGAGGGACCGAGAGAGAGAGGGAGAGAATAAAGGAAAGAAAACGAATGGATGGATGAATACGGATTCGACTTGTTTTTCTCGGCGGAATTTAAGTGGCTAAAGTGATAGTTTTTGCTACTTTCTACTCTCTAGAATTGCACTGGTTTTGGTTTGGTTCGGTTTGGTTTTTTTCCCTGTCTATATCCTATTCGTATTCGTATTCCTATTCTTCCCTCCGTCCTCCATGCAACTGAGTAAAAAAACGGAAAGCCGAATGACGAATGCTTGTGGTGGACTTGAATGAGGATGGGATGGGAATGGGTGCCAGTGGTTCTCCTCCCTATGTGTAGATTCTAGATTCTAGATTCTGCAGGCATGTAACTGCATACATATGAGAGCACGATGGCCATCAGTCAGTCAACTAACTTGCTCCTTTCTACATCGTCCGTAGATGCAGAATACAGGAAAACAGGAGACTTGTACGGTGTACATTATTGTGCATGGACAGCTCACAGCGTACAGTGTATATTGTGTAGATTCAGGTCTGCACCACTCCGCTAGAAATAGAAATAGAACTAAAACTGTTATTTGAAGGCAACAGACAAACCCCGACTCGTTTCATGTGCCACTTCATCTCATTTCTCCTCACATGTTTTCACTTTTTCTTGCATTTCAACTGAGATCTCAGCTTCTGTTTCCCTCGTTTTTCTCTGCCGGCCTTTCACCACTTGGTTTTTTTGCCAGCATCTGATCCAGTTGTCCTCTGTGCCTTTTCTTCCTTCTCTTCGTTCTTCTTTATATTGTACTTTGCCTACTTTTTTTGAACAGTTTCTCTCAAACTTCTATTAATCTAGAATCTAAAATCCACACCATAATGTTCAAATGTTTAAAGAATCATCTGAATCTGGAATCTGACCATTGGAATTGTGTTTTGCATTGAATGTTGAATGTTGAGTGTGAAACAAAACAACCTCAAACTTTCTTGGAGAAATTTAGATGTAGAAACAGTACAACAGAAATTTTGTTTGCAATTTTTGTTTGTAATTGCCAAGAACATACATTTCATACATTCAACATACAACACGCACCTTTTGATCAAAATTCAAAAGTCCTTTGAGAAAAATATTCTTCTTCTGTTTCTAATAGGCTCCTTTTTTATTATGATAATCTTTGAGCAGAAACTTTTTTGTTGCTTTAAAAACATTTAAGAAATTATACAGCATGTGGGTTTTTATTTTTTAGTAGAAAAAGCCACATTATAAACTTTCATGTTGTGTAGAAAATGCAACAAAATGTGACAAAAAAGGCGTTAGAGTTTTAACTTTCTTTTGATTTTGATAAGCGTTCATCTATGGAGCGAGGAAATGAGAGGAGGTTTGTACAATTCTTAGTATTTTATGTGTACAGTGTTCAGTGTTCAGCGTGTATCTACTAATGGACGAAATGAGATCGGATCGGACATGATATTAAAGGGAAACAGCAAACAGCATGCGACGGAGTAGTCGAAGTCAAGTAAAGTAAATGTAAAAGTAAAAGAGAGAGGAACATTCGATATCCGAAAATAAAAGCATTTACCACATTACATCTTCTGACAGCTCTCAAAGTCTCTTTTCTTCCCTTCTTCTCTATCCTTTGAGTCTAGAATCTAGAGTCGTAAGTCTAGAGTCTAGAGTCTGCAGTATGGAGTATGGAGTCAAATGTGAATGCGATCTCTTGCTTTTCCTCGCCATCATGACATACTTACTTTGAACGTCATGTGTAAAGTATAGAGTATAGAGTATAGAGAGGGGATGGGACCAGCGTTTTATTTAGCATTCAGAGAACAAATTTATAGAAATGTACATGCTGGAAATATGCTATCCATTATACATGTATTCTTATAAGAAATTCCCTCTTTTGGCGTCCTCTGTTTTTCACTTTGCCTCTTCCATTCCGCATTTGGCATTGGTTTTGAGTTTTTCTTTTTGATCCTCTTCCTGGAACTAGATTTGACTGGTATTTGGTATGTATTATTTGTATGGATAGAAACATGTCTTAGATACAATATACAATATGTATGTATGTCCAATTTTTCTTCATTTCAATTTTCATTTCGTCATTTCTTCAATTCTCAATTCTCCAACCAGACAAACAGAGCAAAGACCAAAATATCGTAGAAAGAAAATACAAAAAGAAGAGAGAGGGATGAAACTAGGAATTGTCCCAATCCACTCCTTTGTAAATTGCAATCGCCCGTACACATATCCATGAACAGAACAGAACAGAGGCATGTTGCTGTTGTTATTTGTTGCTTCAGCTCTCCTTTCCTTCACACTACATATAGTTGTGTTCAATGTTCAGTGTTCAGTGTTCAACCCCACTCAATTGCACAATCATACACGCACAAATTGACAACTTATCTCTTAAATCCATTTCCATTTCCACTTCCATTCTTATTTTCTTATTTTCTTATTTTCATCCCAGCAGCAAAGCAACAAGGAGTAAGAAACGAGGAGCAAGTTGGAGTAAAACACAAGATGAATGGAATCTGGAATCCCCTCTTTTCCACATTCGTGTTCATATGTAGACGTAGACGTATTTGTGATTTGTGTGAAGATTTCTCTCCCTGTTTTCTCTCTAGTCATTCTCGGATCCTGTGGAAGGATCTCAAAATGACTTGGTTCAAAAATAGCGGTTAGCGAGATGAGGGGTGAAAATACAGACGGATAGATAGATTGATGAGTTATCAGATTGTCATTTTTCTGACAATCTGACATTTCGTAAACAATTCAGACATCTCATTCTCCAAACTCCAAACTCCAGACATTTTGTGATCCACAATCCACATTTTGTACAAAGTGCAACACATAACACATTACAACGTCAATAACGTGCCGATAATTCAATTTGAGGAGGGTGATTTCCAGTTTAAAGCTGTGTAATAATTGTTGTTTTTCAATAGTTGCTCTGTTTTTAACACAAAGCATACGAATATATGTACTTGCACGTTAGTTGCTTCTATATGATGCGTGCATATTATTTACTTTGAACATGTGGTTTTTGGTTTTTGTGGTTTGGTCAACCTCGATCCTTTGATTGTAAACAAAGATAGTGTAACGAGATTAGCACAATTTCTTAATGGACAAATTATGGATGTGTGACAAATGACAAATGATTAGCAGTAAATTTTGGAATTAGGAATTTGGGATGCATTTGCCATTTTCCACTTGCTCCGATTAGTTTAATGAGCAATGATATGCACCCAAAATATAAGCACAACTAGTTTACATACTATACATACTACTTATGTACTGCCCTAGTATTTGAAGTAAAGTACAAATAGTGGGGCGAAATAAGAATTCAACGAGAAAACCAAGCTCCTCCATTAAATGCGGATTGCAAAGACCACTTTCTACTTACATCCAGCCACAAAATGAGGATGAGGCTAAAATATGTAGGATTTTAGGACAAATAGTGAAAAGTACCTATTTATGTATGCACATTGAAGCCATTGAAGCCGGTGCTGTGATGTGCTCCTGCTTCTGCTTGTCATTTGTGTTAAGTAGTGAATAGTGAATAGTGAATGCACATTGGAAATGGAGTCATCCAGATAGAAACTGCAGATTTGGAAAGTGACAAGAAGAGGGGGGAGCGAAATAAAATAGAAGCGAGATAGAGATAGAGGGAGAGATAAACAGAGGCACTCTTAAATACATTCACATCCAGAACCGTGAATGCAAGAACAGTACTGCAGCATCAATACCTCTGCTTCTCTAATGCTATTTACTACAGCATCGTATCACATGGTGTGGTGTGGCTATCTTTATCTCTCACTTTACAAGGATTTCATGTTAAATTCTCTCAAGTGCGTACTCTCACTCTCTTTCTATCTTTCTCTTTCTCCATTTCTCTGCGTGTGCTTCTGTCTCTCATCTCACTCATTTTCATTCCCAGTGTCTTATGTTAAATGAACTGGTCCAGTTTTGTAGCTTTTATTGTCTATGGAGAATCCAATATTGTTACGTTGTTGCACTGCACTACGAATTCAAAACACCAAATCCAAAATAAAAGGAATAAAAATGCATCCATATGATTTTTGTTACAAATTGTGTGAAGCCATGTTTTTTAGTTTTTACATTTTAAAGCAAAGCGTTTTAAAGCAAAGTTTTCTTTTGTGCGAGGCCTATGAATTCCTAGAGGTTAAAAAAGTCAGAGAATTAAAGAACAAGGGCGGAAATAATGAGGAATACTAAATGATAATCAGAATCAGAACCAGAACCAGGGTGATGACTGATGACAAATTATCTGTACTCTTTATGCGATATTCTAGAAAAATAATCATAAAGCGGACATTCTGATGTCTCGCTTCTTTGCGTCAAGATTTGAGATTCAAGACTCAGATACTAAATTGTCTTGTTTTCGTACATTAATCTTTGTTTAAATGCTTGTAAATAGGAGGAGTGTACATTTTGTACACAGAGTCCGAGGTTTTTATGGCTTTTGTTGTTTGTGAATGTGCATCTAAGTGTTTGTGAATGAATGAATGAATGAGTGAGTGAGTAAAAGAAGAAGAAAGAGGAGAGAGGAGAAGAGTGTGACATATCATTTATGCATAAAATGCAAGCAGAGCCAAGCGTGTAGAGTGCAGAGGAATCTGGAAATTGTACGGGGGTTGCGCTGCGTTTGTTGAATGTTGAATGCCGAGTGTTGAGTGTCGAGTGTAGGTACTTACTTTTCGTTAGAAAATACACAGAATATTATGGAGTCAAGTTGAATGGTTGAAGCTAATACGAGCATAAATGTTTTTGACTATGAAAAAGTCTAGAGGGACGTATGCATATTTAATTTATGACCGGCGTTAATGTGAACTGAACACGTATCTGCATGTACAATGTACAATCCAGATTCCGCATGTTGGATGTTGGATGTTGGAGGGAAAAAAGATGTATCATTTTTTCCTACTCTATGGCCTCAAACATGCTCATCTTCATCTTTCTTGCTTTTTTCTTTGTCTGGGCCAAAAAACAGAAAGTCAAGTCAAGTCAGCTCATCGTAGCTCTCATCCTTTCTCTTTTTCCTCAACCGACTCATTTTCCCCTTGTTACGAGTTACAAGCTACGAGTTACGAGAAGAGAAAGTAAAAAAGATGAAAAATATCTGTCGGGGAAAAGAACATGTTTCTTTTTTCTTCTTTTCCTCCTTATAAAAATATACACATACAACAGACAACATACAACATGCATTTAGCATTTAGCTCAATTTCCACAAACTACAAAGACATGGATGGAAATATCTTCATCTGTATCTTTATCATCTTGTGAATGTGCCCTTTGTTTGTGTGTGTGTAAAAGTTTTACATCAAGTAAGTAATCTCAGAATCATGTGTACATATAATAATAATTATGCTCATTTCTCTATTCATGTTTTTACAATGTTCAACGGAAGAAATAATTCTGAGCATTTTTTCCCACTTACAAAATTACTGTCTTTATTTATATTATATATTTTCCGTTCTTTGCATGTTCAAGTCAAGAGCTGTATATGCAATACACAATATACAATATAAAATGTAGACTACACGCACTTGTGTTAGATGGAAAGAAATCTTGTGTTGTTATTTTCGTAATAAAATAGTTTATGATGACTCGGGTTACAGTTGTTGCTGTTGTTGTGCAGTTTTTGTGTGGAGTATGCAGTGCGTGAAGAGCTAAAAAGGCTACACTCTGGACTGTAGACTGAATTCATATAGTTTTTGGTTATGAGAATAAATATGAGAAAAACTTGATATTTTCTCACTCTGCTTTTTTGTCCCTTTTTCATTCACAATCACAGCTTTTCTTCCAAAGTCGTCATCATCTCAATGAAAAAGAAGAAGATGATGATGAGAAAGACGGCAGTGACGACAGAAAATGAGCAAGGCTGGAGAGCGAGAAAAGTCCCATTTAGGCAAATTTATCACCCGATAAATTCAAAAATTAAGACGCACTTACGATAGAGTATCCACCATTCCCTACTCAGGCAAAGTACATATTTCTAATATCTAGATGTACATATCCTGATGCCGGCCAGACCAATATGGATACAACGTGGATTTTGGATGTGGATCAGTCCCAATTCTAGTGAAAATGGAGAAACCCCAAGGATGAATTTTCGCCTTTTCCTTTTTTGCCGTTTGACAATTTCCAGCTGTTTTTTTTTCATGCATTTACTCAAATATATTGTCACTACTTTCTTCGTTCCTCTACTTGATTGCACACATTTTCTTCCTGTATGAATTTAGCATAGGTACGAAGTACGAGTAAGATGAACAACCAAGGCAGAAGCAAAGTACAAAAAAGTAGTGGATTTTATCAATATAAAATTATATCGTACAAAGATTTGGGATTCGCAATAGCGTGCCAAATTTTCTTTGAAATCTACTTTTATGTTATTTATTGGATATTGGATTTTAACATTTTAGATGTAATTTTCCCAGCTTCTGGTGAATTTTAAAGCAGATTAGAGATTAGGAGTATTCAGAGAGTATGGAGTAGTAAAGTAGTACGTAGTAGAGTTAGTAGTAGATTACACATTATGCCTATAGGACAAATGAAAAATGTAACAAATTTGAATAGAATTGCAAAATTTTACGGATTTACAAAAGATAATAGTAAAAAAAGGTTCCAAAATCCTCAATTGGATTTACTCTTCTTTTTTAACCAAATATCATAGTGACAATTTTTAGACGTGTATTATTATCCAGTATGAATTTCAGCTTCAAACTCCATGCATCGCCGCAAGAATTTTAACGCTAACTTTTGAATGCTGAATTATACTTGGAGAAAGATTCTGGAATTCTGGATTCTGAAGCCGGCACAAGTTTTATTTGTATGTATAATACAAATGATATTTCCATGCCTTATCGAATTTTCCGTGCATGGATATCCGTACCATTAAAGCCTCATTGTTAATGGAATGAATGACGCCTGCATTCTTAACACACTCACACTCATGTACACTGTACAAAAATAAGACCCATATGGGGAGTTTGAAATTTGAAATTTGAATGCATGTGTGCATCTGCCTCGTCTTCTTTATTTTTTCTCCTCACTTTTTTCCCCTTTTCTTCCTAGGATTTTTTCATGTATTCCTCTTCATCTTTCTATTATGATTATGTTAAATTCATTCATGTAGTATTTATTTTTCAACAGTCAACATTTTCAACATTTTGACATTTTACCTGTCATTCTACGGGCATTTTTACTTTTGTTCTTGGATAATGTATAAAAGTTAAAAGCCATTGCGGCTTTACAGTGTATTAGAACGCTATTATTTTCACAAGGGATATTTTTACATGTGATGAATTTATTGGCGTAACATGAATATAGAAAGTAAGTATGGAAGGAAGGAAGGAAGATGGGATGAAAATGAGGAGAGCAAGATTTTGAGAGAGGAGAAACAATCCCGAAGCCATAGTATTATTTTTACGTTAAATGCAGATAACAGATAACACACTTAGGACAATACGTATATCTACGTGCATATGTGAATAGTTTATGAACTTGATTTTTCCAGGGAATCGGGATTTTTAGTCGATAAAGAGTGAGAGATAGATAGATGGATGGATGGATAGAGAAATAAAGGGAGAGAGCGAGAGATTCAGGAGTTGACGAGGGAAAAGTGCTGTACATTATAATATTATACTATAATAGAGTTTTCAAGGATTTGTTATGAAGATTTGTAGAATTTGAGATTTTCTTGATAAATTGGAGAAACGTGTCGGATGTTCCTTTTCCCATTGAACCATTTCCCAAAAAGATGCACAAGAGTAACTAAAGAACCATAGTGTGTATTTGTGTACTTCTAAAGTGTATAGTGTAGAGTCCACCGGCAACTGGCACTAGCTCTTGTGCTGGAAACTGGGAAGAGAATTGAGATTGTACTCGGTCTGTAGAATGTAGAATATAGAATGGAGAGGTGTTAGTAATACTTTTGCTCTTTCTCTGACTCGTCATCCTCATTGAGATACGATGAGAAGGGAAAATATCTGGATTGTGGATGCTCTTTTCTGTGTTTTCTATTCTTTCCTTCCTTCCTTCTTTAGAAAGGTGTGTGGTGTGTGGTGTAGGTTGTAAATATGTTTTGTATATAGGTGTATGTAATGCGCATACCGTAAACATACATGTGTCGATTGTCGATAGCTTTGCTCTTTTTCTATCCGTATACAAATATAATGCTACATCAGTAATCTGTATACAGTATACAGTGTACAGTTTAGTGTATACATCAGGAATATATTTCCACATGGCTTTCATACTTAGATTCCACAAAGATTCATAATAATAATAACATATTTAGAAAAGAAAAGGCAAAGAATTCACAGATTCGTTTATGATCTGGAAAAAACTAAAACTAACATGATGCAGAGATAAATTTAAGGGACTGAGGGACCAAAATGCCTAGGATTTTTTTAATTAAACTTCTATAGCTGTGCAAAAAATAAAAACGTATTATATATTGTGTATTGTTTGTGAATAAATAAAATTAAAATAATTAAAAATTATAATTGTAATTGATAAAAATTACCTAAACATAGTTGAAGATTTCAAAGACATTTGAAGATTTTCCTGATACAAGTTTATCATTTCTGTTTAAAAGGGTTCTATAAATTATAGAAACAAAATGTTGAACACAGTTGGAATTCTTTTTGCCCGATATTCCCCTAATTGAGTAAGGATTTGAAGGAGTAACTGAAACTTTATGTTCTGTATGATGTTCTCTCAAGTTATGTATAACCTGCAACATGCAGAGTACAAAGCACAAAGTAGAAAGTAACGAGTGGAGCAAAAAGTAGTAGCAGTACTTTCTTCCTCGTCATTAATCCAATCTGTCATTCTAGTGACGGGAAAATGATGCGAAAAAAATTACATTGCAGACATTTATTCAACGGTAGAAAAATACTGCTCGCTCCCTTGCCTTGACTGCTGGCTGTCTACTGTCTACTTTCTACCATCTACGTTTTTCCATACATGTGTAATGTCTATGGTGTATGTGTGTATTTGTGCAAGTGAACTGATTGTGAGTGCATACTCTTTCTTTCTTTCTTAACTCACTGCTCACTGCTACGTTTAGCAAATTGATGGATAGTTACACATGTACTTAATATGCTCACGTGGAAAATCTCATGTCCGCATATCCATTCATAAGTATTTCCTTCCATTTCCTTCCCATTCATTTTCCTTTTGCTTACTCGCTCGTGTAGTTTAACCATTCCCGTCCTCTTTTCAGCTATACTCAATGTGTACAGCGAACAGTTCCTAATAAATACAGATGCATTTGTCGCTGTACACTGTACACTGTAAATAAGAATGCGGCGAAAGGAAAAGAGAAGAGTTTTTCTTTCCTTTTTTGTATGCTGTCCGTTCCTTTCCGTTGCATCGCACCACAAAGGCAGTTTTTCCTCTTCCTTATCCGCATGCACTGCAATGTATCTTTTAGGGTTCCGAGTATCTTGCAATTTCAAGGGGATGAGGGCGCAAACTTTCTATCTTGAGTCTTGAGCTTGAGCTTGAGCTTGAGCCTCTCGTAATCTCACCGAGTAATCTTTTTCCTGTTCCCGGCTTCGACTTGGACTTGGACTTGGATTCGATTGCAGATTACATTCGTCATCTCTACATGTATAAATGCTGGGTGTTGGGGCTCTTCACTCTGCACTCTACATGTGTGTAGAACGTAGAACGTGGAGGTGCGTTTCCACAGAAACATCAACATCAGAGTGCTTGAAATTTAGCAAAGTTCTTTGCAATCGACATTGGAGAAAGTGTAATTAAGATGAAGGAGACTAATAATAATAACTTTCACATCTTTTACCAAGTTGCAATCTTTGTTCTTCAGGACAATAATAATAATAATACAAAGCATATTGTTATTTTGGAATGAAATGTTCTTCAGCTTATTTAAAGTTTGCACATCAGATATAAAATTTAAATACTGTTTGTTTTATTTCCAAACCGGGGCTTTTTGTCTAATGAATAGTTGTACAATCATAAAATAATCCATACCAAACGGTTGACCAGGATAAAATTTCGTGATTACTTACGAAAGACTAAAGAAGCTTCATTCAGCATTAAAAGTTTGCAGCGATTATTAGTTGAAGGTTGAAGTATGCTCAATGCTCATTCGTAAGATGTGTAAAGAAGTACGAGTGAAGAGTTGAGAGAAGCTCAAGGTCAATGAATGAACAAATTTACAGAAGCGTTTGTACTTACTTACGGGTAGGAGGATCTGCATTCTGTACAAAAGGGGGAAATAGGGAAATAGTGAAAGGGACGGAAAGATGAGGATGACAATGGATGCATGAGTTTTGATAGAGAGAATTTCACGTGTAGATATTTTCATTATTGGGTAGTTATGACTTAATTTCACACCACATTACATCTGGGCAACGGTCCATGAAGCCAAAGCGAACAATACTGTCATACGAGTGTAATTGCCGTATCTACCTATACCCTATAGCCTTGTACTTTGTACAGTGCGCCACCCAATATATAATAATATACCACTTTCTCCTCTCTCTTTCCCTTTTGCTCAATCCAAGTGTAATATTTGCTACACTTACACTCACAGTTACAGCACAGTCAGCTGGAAACTGGAAACTAGAATTTCTCTCATTCATTTGATTCTTGATTCTGCATTCATCATTTATTAGCAAGGTCTAGTGCCAAATGTTGTTGAGAGTCTGAAGAATAGAGATGATTTCAAAACTTTTGAATTTTGGTTGGTGCACAATCAATCCACTACTGATAACTGACAACTGTGTTCAAAAAGATGTGAGTATTTTTTTAAATATAATAAAGTTAAAAATCCTCCCTCCGTGAGGATTTTATATCGCCTACAAAGCATAAATGCTTTAGGCTCCGG